>CM026267.1:37963153-38246607 GCA_014851425.1 Senna tora | reverse complement strand
TTTGAAAACTTGATATTCATCAGTTTTCGCCAATGATGTTTTGAGAACTTGATTTTCTTGTTAATCGATTTTCGCCGATGAGTGTTTCGAAAACTTGATATTCATCAGTTTTTGCCGATTAGTATTTCGGAAACTTGATATTCATCAGTTTTCGCTAATGAGTGTTTCGAAAACTTGATTTTCTTGTTAATCGATTTTCACCGATGAGTGTTTCGAAAACTTGATATTCATCAGTTTTCGCCGATTAGCATTTCGGAACTTCATATTCATCAGTTTTCGCCAATAAGTTTTTTGAAAACTTGATTTTCTTGTTAATCAGTTTTCACCGATTAGTGTTTCGAAATATTGATATTCATCAGTTTTCGCCGGTGAGTGTTTCGAAAAAATGATATTCATCAGTTTTCGTCAATGAGTGTTTCGAAAACTTGATTTTCTTGTTAATAAGTTTTCGCCAATGAGTGTTACGAAAACTTGATATTGATCAATTTTCGCCGATGACTGTTTCCAAAAGTTGATATTGATTATTTTTTGCCGATGAGTGTTTCGAAAACATGATATTCATCATTTTTCGCCGGTGACTGTTTCGAAAAATTGATAATCATAAGTTTTTGCCAATGAGTGTTTCGAAAATATTATTTTCTTGTTAATCAGTTTTCGCCGATGAGTGTTTCGAAAACTTGGTATTCATCAGTTTTTGTCGGTTAGTGTTACGAAAACTTGATATTCGTTTGCTTTTGCCAATGGGTGTTTCGAAAACTTGATTTTCTTGTTTATAAGTTTTTGCCAATAAGTGTTTCGAAAATTTGATATTCAGCAGTTTTCGCCGTTTATTGTTTTGGAAACATGATAATCATCAGTTTTCGCCAATCACTGTTGCAATAACTTGATTTTCTTGTTAATCAGTTATCACCGGTGAGTGTTTCCAAAACTTGATATTCATCAGTTTTCGCTGGTGAGTGTTTTGAAAACTTGATATTCATTAGTTTTCGCCAATAAGTGTTTCAAAATCTTGATTTTCTTGTTAATCTGTTTTCGCCAATGAGTGTTTTGAAAACTTGATATTCATTGGTTTTCGCCGGTGAGTGTTTCGAAAACATGATATTCATCAGTTTTCGTCAATGAGTGTTTCGAAAACTTGATTTTCTTGTCAATAAGTTTTCGCCAATGAGTGTTTCGAAAACATGATATTCCTCAATTTTCGCCAAAGAGTGTTTCGAAAACTTGTTATTCATAAGTTTTTGCCGGTGAGTGTTTTAAAAACTTGATATTCCTTAGTTTTCGACAATGAATGTTTAAAAAACATGTTGTTTTACTTAATCTATTTTCGCTGATAAGGGTTTCGAAAACATGATATTCATCAGTTTTAGCCAATTAGTGTTTCAGAAACTTGATATTCATGAGTTTTCGCCAATCGGTGTTTCGAAAACTTGATTTTCTTGTTAATCAGTTTTCGCCGTTGAGTGTTTCGAAAATTTGATATTCATCAGTTTTCGCTGGTGAGTGTTTCCAAAACTTGATATTCATTAATTTTCGCCAATGAATGTTTCAAAAAATTGATTTTCTTATTAATCAGTTTTTGCCGATGAGTGTTTCGAAAACTTGATATTCATCAGTTTTGCCGGCGAGTGTTTCGAAAACCTGATATACATCAGTTTTCGCCAATGGGTGTTTCGAAAAGTTCATTTTCTTGTTAATCAATTTTCGCCGATGAGTGTTTCGAAAACTTGATATTCATCAGTTTTCGCCAACGAATGTTTCGAAAACTTGATTTTCTTGTTAATCAGTTTTCGCCGATGAGTGTTTCGAAAAGTTGGTATTCATCAGTTTTCGCCGATTAGTGTTTCGGAACTTCATATTCATCCGTTTTCGCCAATAAGTGTTTTGAAAACTTGATTTTCTTGTTAATCAGTTTTCACCGACTAGTGTTTCGAAAACTTGATTTTCATCAGTTTCGGCCAACGAGTGTTTCGAAATCTTCATTTTCTTGTTAATCGGTTTTCGCCGATGAGTGTTTCGAAAACATGATATTCATCAATATTCGCCGGTGAGTGTGTCGTAAACTTCATATTCGTTAGTTTTCGCCAATGGGTGTTTCGAAAACTTGATTTTCTTGTTTATCAGTTTTCGCCAATGAGTGTTTTGAAAACATGATATTCATCAGTTTTCGCCGATTAGTGTTTCGGAAACTTGATAATCATCAGTTTTCGCCAATGACTGTTTCGATAACTTGATTTTCTTGTCAATCAGCTTTCGCCAATAAGTGTTTCCAAAACTTGATAAGGATCAATTTTCGTCGATGAGTGTTTCGAAAACTTGATATTCATTAGTTTTCGCCGGTGAGTGTTTCAAAAACTTGATATTCCTAAGTTATCTCCAATGAGTGTTTCCAAAACTTGATTTTCTTGTTAATCAGTTTCCGCCGATGAGTGTTTCAAAAATATGATAATCATCAGTTTTCGCCAATGAGTGTTTCGAAAACTTGATATTCATTGGTTTTCACCATTGAGTGTTTCGAAAACTTGATTTTCTTGTTATTCAGTAGTCGCCGATGACTGTTTCAAAATTTTGATATTCATCACTTTTTGCCGGTGAGTGTTTCGGAAGCTTGATATTAATTAGTTTTCGCCGATGAGTGTTTTGAAAACTTGATATTCAGTAGTTTTCGCCGGTGAGTGTTTCGAAAACGTGATATTCATCAGTTTCCGCCAATGAGTGTTTCGAGAACTTGATTTTCTTGTTAATCAGTTTTCGCCGATGAGTGTTTCGAAAACTTGATATTCATCAGTTTTTGCCGGTGAGTGTTTCGAAAACTTGATATTCATTAGTTTTCGCCAATAGGTGTTTCGAAAACTTGATTTTCTTGTTAATCAGTTTTCGCCAATGAGTGTTTCGAAAACATGATATTCATCAGTTTTTGCTGATGAGTGTTTCGAAAACTTGATCTTCATCAGTTTTCCCCAATGAGTGTTTCAAAAATTTGATTTTCTTGTTAATCATTTTTCCGCCAATGAGTGCTTCGAAAACTTGATTTTTCTTGTTAATCAGTTTTCGCCGATGAGTGATTCGAAAACTTGATATTCCTTAGTTTTCGCCGGTGAGTGTTTTGAAAACTTGATATTTTTTAGTTTTCCGCCAATGCGTGTTTCGAAAACTTGATTTTCTAGTTGATCAGTTTTCGACAATGAGTGTTTTGAAAACTTGATATTCATCAGTTTTCACCAATGAATGTTTTGAGAACTTGATTTCTTGTAATCGATTTTCGCCGATGAGTGTTTCGAAAACTTGATATTCATCAGTTTTTGTCGATTAGTATTTCGGAAACTTGATATTCATCAGTTTTCGCTAATGAGTGTTTCGAAAACTTGATTTTCTTGTTAATCGATTTTCGCCGATGAGTGTTTCGAAAACTTGATAGTCATCAGTTTTCGCCGATTAGCATTTCGGAACTTGATATTCATCAGTTTTCGCCAATAAGTGTTTTGAAAACTTGATTTTCTTGTTAATCAGTTTTCACCGATTAGTGTTTCGAAATATTGATATTCATCAGTTTTCGCCGGTGAGTGTTTCGAAAACTTGATATTCATCAGTTTTCGTCAATGAGTGTTTCGAAAACTTGATTTCTTGTTAATAAGTTTTTGCCAATGAGTGTTTCGAAAACTTGATATTGATCAATTTTCGCCGATAACTGTTTCCAAAACTTGATATTGATTATTTTTCGCCGATGAGTGTTTCGAAAACTTGATATTCATCATTTTTCGCCGGTGACTGTTTCGAAAAATTGATAATCATTAGTTTTTGCCAATGAGTGTTTCGAAAATATTATTTTCTTGTTAATCAGTTTTCGCCGACGAATGTTTCGAAAACTTGGTTTTCATCAATTTTCGTCGGTGAGTGTTACGAAAACTTGATATTCATTAGTTTTCGCCAATGGGTGTTTCGAAAACTTGATTTTCTTGTTAATCAGTTTTCGCCAACGAGTGTTTCAAAAACTTGATATACATCAGTTTTCGCCAATTAGTGTTTCGAAACTTGATAATCATCAGTTTTCGCCAATGACTGTTTCGATAACTTGATTTTCTTGTTAATCAGTTTTCACCGTGAGTGTTTCGGAAACTTGATATTCATCAGTTTTCGCCAATAAGTGTTTCAAAATCTTGATTTTCTTTTTAATCATTTTTCGCCGGTGAGTGTTTCGAAAACTTGATATTCGTTAGTTTTCGCCGGAGAGTGTTTTAAAAACATGATATTCACAATTTTCGCCAATGAATGTTTCGAAACTTGATATTGATAAGTTTTCACCGATGACTGTTTCGAAAACTTCATATCCATTAGTTTTCGCCAATCAGTGTTTCGAAAATTTGATATTGATCAGTTTTCGCCAATGAGTGATTCAAAAAACTTGATTTTCTTGTTAATCAGTTTTCGCCGATGAGTGTTTCAAAAACATGATATTCATCAGTTTTCGCCTGTGAGTGTTTCAGAAACTTGATATTCATTAGTTTTCGCCAATAGGTGTTTCGAAAACTTGATTTTCTTGTTAATCTGTTTTCGCCAACAAGTGTTTCGAAAACTTGATATTCATCAGTTTTCGCCGGTGAGTGTTTCGAAAACATGATATTCATCAGTTTTCGCCAATGAATGTTTCGAAAACTTGATTTCTTGTTAATCAGTTTTCGCCGATGAGTGTTTCAAAAATATCATAATCATCAGTTTTCTCCAATGCGTGTTTCGAAAACCTAATTTTCTTGTTAATCAGTTTTCGCCAATGAGTGTTTCGAAAACTTGATATTCATTGGTTTTCACCATTGAGTGTTTCGAAAACATGATATTCATTAGTTTTCGCCAATGAGTGTTTCGAAAACTTGATTTTCTTGTTATTCAATAGTCGTTCATGAGTGTTTCGAAATTTTGATATTCATCACTTTTCGCCGGTGAGTGTTTCGGAAGCTTGATATTGATTAGTTTTCGCCGATGAGTGTTTCGAAAACTTGATATTCATTAGTTTTCGCCAGTGAGTGTTTCGAAAACTTGATATTCATCAGTTTTCGCCAATGAGTGTTTCGAAAACTTGATTTTCTTGTTAATCAGTTTTCGCCGATGAGTGTTTCGAAAACTTGATATTCATCAGTTTTCGCCGGTGTGTGTTTCGAAAACTTGATATTCATTAGTTTTCGCCAATAGGTGTTACGAAAACTTAATTTTCCTGTTAATCAGTTTCGCCAAAGAGTGTTTCGAAAACTTGATATTCATCAGTTTTCGCCGGTGAGTGTTTCGAAAACTTGATATTCATCAGTTTTTCACCAATGAGTGTTTCGAAAATTGATTTTCTTGTTAATCATTTTTCGCCAATGAGTGTTTCGAAAACTTGATTTTCTTGTTAATCAGTTTTCGCTGATGACTGTTTCGAAAACTTGATATTCCTTAGTTTTCGCCGGTGAGTGTTTGAAAACTTGATATTTTTTAGTTTTCGCCAATGCGTGTTTCGAAAACTTGATTTTCTAGTTGATCAGTTTTCGACAATGAGTGTTTTGAAAACTTGATATTCATCAGTTTTCACCAATGAATGTTTTGAGAACTTGATTTTCTTGTAATCGATTTTCGCCGATGAGTGTTTCGAAAACTTGATATTCATCAGTTTTTGTCGATTAGTATTTCGGAAACTTGATATTCATCAGTTTTCGCTAATGAGTGTTTCGAAAACTTGATTTTCTTGTTAATCGATTTTCGCCGATGAGTGTTTCGAAAACTTGATAGTCATCAGTTTTCGCCGATTAGCATTTCGGAACTTGATATTCATCAGTTTTCGCCAATAAGTGTTTTGAAAACTTGATTTTCTTGTTAATCAGTTTTCACCGATTAGTGTTTCGAAAACTTGATATTCATCAGTTTTCGCCGATGAGTGTTTCGAAAACTTGATATTCATCAGTTTTCGTCAATGAGTGTTTCGAAAACTTGATTTTCTTGTTAATAAGTTTTCGCCAATGAGTGTTTCGAAAACTTGATATTGATCAATTTTCGCCGATAACTGTTTCCAAAACTTGATATTGATTATTTTTCGCCGATGAGTGTTTCGAAAACTTGATATTCATCATTTTTCGCCGGTGACTGTTTCGAAAAATTGATAATCATTAGTTTTTGCCAATGAGTGTTTCGAAAATATTATTTTCTTGTTAATCAGTTTTCGCCGACGAATGTTTCGAAAACTTGGTTTTCATCAATTTTCGTCGGTGAGTGTTACGAAAACTTGATATTCATTAGTTTTCGCCAATGGGTGTTTCGAAAACTTGATTTTCTTGTTAATCAGTTTTCGCCAACGAGTGTTTCAAAAACTTGATATACATCAGTTTTCGCCAATTAGTGTTTCGAAAACTTGATAATCATCAGTTTTCGCCAATGACTGTTTCGATAACTTGATTTTCTTGTTAATCAGTTTTCACCGGTGAGTGTTTCGGAAACTTGATATTCATCAGTTTTCGCCAATAAGTGTTTCAAAATCTTGATTTTCTTGTTAATCTGTTTTCGCCGATGAGTTTTTCGAAAACATGATATTCATTAGTTTTCGCTGGTGAGTGTTTCGAAAACTTGATATTCATCAGTTTTCGCCGATGAGTCTTTTGAAAACTTGATATTCATCAGTTTTCGCCAGTGAGTGTTTCGAAAACTTGATATTCATCAGTTTTCGCTGATGAGTGTTTCGGAAACATGATATTCATCAATTTTCGCCAATGAGTGTTTCGAAAACTTGATTTTCTTGTTAATCAGTTTTCGTCAATGAGTGTTTCAAAAACATAATATTCATTAGTTTTTGCTGATGAGTATTTCGGAAACTTGATATTCATCAGTTTTCGCCAATGAGTGTTTCGAAAACTTGATTTTCTTGTTAATCAATTTTCGCCAATGAGTGTTTCGAAAAATTGATATACATCAGTTTTCACCCGTAAGTGTTTCGAAAACTTGATATTCATCAGTTTTCGCCAATGAGTGTTTCGAAAGCTTGATTTTCCTGTTAATCAATTTTTGCCGATGAGTTTTTCAAAAATATGATAATCATCAGTTTTCTCCAATGAGTGTTTCGAAAACTTAATTTTGTTGTTGATTAGTTTTCGGCAATGAGACTTTCGAAAACATGATATTCATTGGTTTTCACCATTGAGTGTTTCGAAAACATGATATTCATCAGTTTTCGTCAATGAGTGTTTCGAAAACTTGATGTTCTTGTTATTCAGTAGTCGCCGATGACTGTTTCAAAATTTTGATATTCATCACTTTTCGCCGGTGAGTGTTTCGGAAGCTTGATATTAATTAGTTTTCGCCGATGAGTGTTTGAAAACTTGATATTCAGTAGTTTTCGCCGGTGAGTGTTTCGAAAACTTGATATTCATCAGTTTCCGCCAATGAGTGTTTCGAGAACTTGATTTTCTTGTTAATCAGTTTTCGCCGATGAGTGTTTCGAAAACATGATATTCATCAGTTTTCGCCGGTGTGTGTTTCGAAAACTTGATATTCATTAGTTTTCGCCAATAGGTGTTACGAAAACTTAATTTTCTTGTTAATCAGTTTTCCCCAATGAGTGTTTCAAAAACTTGATATTGTTTCGTTTTCGTTAATGAGTGTTTCGAAAGCTTGATCTTCATTAATTTTCGCCAATGGGTGTTTCAAAAATTTGATTTTCTTGTTAATCAATTTTCGCCAATGAGTGTTTCGAAAACTTGATTTTCTTGTTAATCAATTTTCGCCGATGAGTGCTTCGAAAACTTTATATTCATCAGTTTTCGCCGATGAGTGTTTCGAAAACTTGATATTCTTTAGTTTTCGCCAATGGGTGTTTCGAAAACATGATTTTCTAGTTAATCAGTTTTCGGCAACGAGTGTTTTGAAAACTTGATATTCATCAGTTTTCGCCAATGAATGTTTTGAGAACTTGATTTTCTTGTTAATCGATTTTCGCCGATGAGTGTTTCGAAAACTTGATATTCATCAGTTTTTGTCGATTAGTATTTCGGAAACTTGATATTCATCAGTTTTCGCTAATGAGTGTTTCGAAAACTTGATTTTCTTGTTAATCGATTTTCGCCGATGAGTGTTTCGAAAACTTGATAGTCATCAGTTTTCGCCGATTAGCATTTCGGAACTTGATATTCATCAGTTTTCGCCAATAAGTGTTTTGAAAACTTGATTTCTTGTTAATCAGTTTTCACCGATTAGTGTTTCGAAATATTGATATTCATCAGTTTTCGCCGGTGAGTGTTTCGAAAACTTGATATTCATCAGTTTTCGTCAATGAGTGTTTCGAAAACTTGATTTTCTTGTTAATAAGTTTTTGCCAATGAGTGTTTCGAAAACTTGATATTGATCAATTTTCGCCGATAACTGTTTCCAAAACTTGATATTGATTATTTTTCGCCGATGAGTGTTTCGAAAACTTGATATTCATCATTTTTCGCCGGTGACTGTTTCGAAAAATTGATAATCATTAGTTTTTGCCAATGAGTGTTTCGAAAATATTATTTTCTTGTTAATCAGTTTTCCGCCGACGAATGTTTCGAAAACTTGGTTTTCATCAATTTCGTCGGTGAGTGTTTCAAAAACTTGATAATCTTCAGTTTTCGCCAATGAGTCTTTCAAAACTTGATTTTCTTTTTAATCAGTTTTCGCCAACGAGTGTTTCAAAATTTTGATGTACATCAATTCTCGCCAATTAGTGTTTCGAAAACTTTATATTCAGCTGTTTTTGCAAATGAGTGTTTCGAGAACTTGATTTTCTTGTTAATGAGTTTTCGCCGGTGAGTATTTCGAAAACTTGATATTCATTAGTTTTCGCCAATGGGTGTTTCGAGAAGTTGATTTTCTTGTTAATTAGTTTTCGCCGATGAGTGTTTCGAAAACATGATATTCATCAGTTTTTGCCGGTGAGTGTTCTGAAAACTTGATATTCATCAGTTTTCGCCATTGAGTGTTTCAAAATCTTGATTTTCTTGTTAATCAGTTTTCGTTAATGAGTCTTTCGAAAACTTGATATTCATCATTTTTCGCCGGTGAGTGTTTCGAAAACTTTATATTCATTAGGTTTCGCCGATGAGTGTTTCGAAAACATGATATTCATCATTTTTCGCCAGTGAGTGTTTCAAAAACTTGATTTTCTTGTTAATCAGTTTTCGCCGATGAGTGTTTCGAAAACTTGATATTCATCAGTTTTCGCCGGTGAGTGTTTCGAAAACTTGATATTCATTAGTTTTCGCCAAAAGGTGTTTCGAAAACTTGATTTTCTTCTTAATCAGTTTTCGCCGATGAGTGTTTCGAAAACTTGATATTCATCAGTTTTCACCGGTGAGTGTTTTAAAAACTTGATATTCATCAGTTTTTCCCGGTGAGTGTTTTGAAAACTTGATATTCTTGTTAATTAGTTTTTGCCAATGAGTGTTTTGAAAACTTGATATTCATCAGTTTTCGTCGGTGAGTGTTTCGAAAACTTAATATTCATCAATTTTTGCCAATGAATGATTCGAAAACTTGATTTTCTTGTTCATCAGTTTTTGCCGAATAGTGTTTCGAAAACTTGATATTCATCAGTTTTCGCCAATGAGTGTTTCGAAAACTTTATTTTCTTCTCAATCAATTTTTGCCAATGATTGTTTCCAAAACTTTATATTTATCAGTTCTCGCCAACTAGTGTTTCGGAACTTGATATTCATCAGTTTTCGCCAATAAGTGTTTCGAAAACTTGATTTTCTTGTTAATCAGTTTTCGCCCATAAGTGTTTCAAAAACTTGATATTCATCAGTTTTGCCCAATGAGTGTTTCGAAATCTTGATTTTCTTGTTAATCGGTTTTCACCGATGAGTGTTTCGAAAACATGATATTCATCAATATTCGCCGGTGAGTGTGTCGTAAACTTCATATTCGTTAGTTTTCGCCAATGGGTGTTTCGAAAACTTGATTTTCTTGTTTATCAGTTTTCGCCAATGAGTGTTTCGAAAACTTGATATTGATCAGTTTTCGCCGATGAGTGTTTCCAAAACCTGATATTGATTATTTTTCGCCGATGAGTGTTTCGAAAACATGATATTCATCATTTTTTGCTAATCAGTGTTTCAAAAACTTGATAATCATCAGTTTTTGCCTATGAGGGTTTAGAAAATTTGATTTTCTTGTTAATCAATTTTCGCCGATTAGTGTTTCGAAAACTTGGTTTTCATCAATTTTTGTCGGTGAGTGTTACGAAAACTTGATATTCATTAGCTTTTGCCAATGGGTGTTTCGAAAACTTGATTTTCTTGTTAATCAGTTTTCGCCAACGAGTGTTTCAAAAACTTGATATACATCAGTTTTCGCCAATTAGTGTTTCGGAAACTTGATAATCATAAGTTTTCGCCAATGACTGTTTCGATAACTTGATTTTCTTGTTAATCAGATTTCACCGGTGAGTGTTTCGAAAACTTGATATTCATCAGTTTTCGCCGGTGAGTGTTTCGGAAACTTGATTTTCGTCAGTTTTCGCCAATAAGTGTTTCAAAAACTTGATTTTCCTGTTAATGAGTTTTCGCCGATGAGTGTTTCGAAAACATGATATTCATCAGTTTTCACCGATGAGTGTTTCGAAAACTTGATACTTATTAGTTTTCGCCAATAGGTGTTTCGAAAACATGATTTTCCTGTTAATCCGTTTTCACCGATGAGTGTTTCGAAAACATGATATTCATTAGTTTTTACTAATGAGTGTTTTAAAAACTTGATATTCATCAGTTTTCGCCAATGAGTGTTTTAAAAACTTGATTTTCATGTTAATCAGTTTTCGCCAATGAGTGTTTCGAAAACTTGATTTTCTTGTTAATCAATTTTTATCGGTGAGTGTTTCAAAAACATGATATTCATTAGTTTTCGCCGATGAGTATTTCGGAAACTTGATATTCATCAGTTTTCGCCAATGAGTGTTTCGAAAACTTGATTTTCTTGTTAATCAGTTTTCGCCGATGAGTGTTTCAAAAACTTGATATTCATTAGTTTTCGCCGGTGAGTGTTTCGAAAACTTGATATTCATTATCAGTTTTGGCCATTGAGTGTTTCGAAAACTTGATTTTCTTGTTTATGAGTTTTCGCCAATGAGTGTTTCGAAAACTTGATATTGATCAGTTTTCGCCGATTAGTGTTTCCAAAACTTTATATTCATCATTTTTTGCCGATGAATGTTTTGAAAAATTGATATTCATCAGTTTTCGCCGGTGAGTGTTTCGAAAACTTGATAATCATCAGTTTTCTCCAATGAGTGTTTCGAAAATTTGATTTTCTTGTTAATTAGTTTTCGCCGATGAGTGTTTCGAAAACTTGATTTTCAACAATTTTCGTTGGTGGGTGTTACGAATCCTTGATATTCATTAGTTTTTGCCAATGAGTGTTTCGAACACTTGATATTCATTAGTTTTCACCGATTAGTGTTTCGGAAACATGATAATCATTAGTTTTTGCCAATGACTGTTTCGATAACTTAATTTTCTTGTTAATCAGTTTTCACCGGTGAGTGTTTCGAAAACTTGATATTCATCAGTTTTCGCCAATAAGTGTTTCAAAAACTTGATTTTCTTGTTAATCAGTTTTCGCCAATAAGTGTTTCGAAAACTTGAAAATTGATCAGTTTTGGCCGATGAGTGTTTCGAAAACTTGATATTCATTGGATTTCGCCGATGAGTGTTTTGAAAACATGATATTCCTAAGTGTTCGCCAACGGGTGTTTCGAAAACTTGATTTTATTGTTACTTAGTAGTCGCCGATGAGTGTTTCGAAAACTTGATATTCATCACTTTTTGCCGATGAGTATTTCGGAAGCTTGATATTAAAAGTTTTCGCCAATGAGTGCTTCGAAAACTTGAAATTCATCAGTTTTGCCGATGAGTGTTTTGGAAACTTGATATTCATCAGTTTTAGCCAATGAGTGTTTCGAAAACTTGATTTTCTTGTTAATCAGTTTTCGCCAGTGAGTGTTTCGAAAACTTGATATTCATCAGTTTTCGCCAATGAGTGTTTCGAAAACTTGATTTTCTTGTTAATCAGTTTTCGCCGATGAGTGTTTCGAAAACATGATATTCATCAGTTTTTGCCGCTGAGTGTTTCAGAAGCTTGATATTGACAGTTTCCGCCGATGAGTGCTTCGAAAACCTGATATTCATTAGTTTCGCCGGTGAGTGTTTCGAAAACTTGATATACATCAGTTTTCGCCAATGAGTGTTTCGAAAACTTGATTTTCTTGTTAATCAGTTTTCGCCGATGAGTGTTTCGAAAACTTGATATCCATCAGTTTTCGCCAATGAGTGTTTCAAAAACTTGATATTCATTAGCCTTCACCGGTGGTTGTTTCGAAAATTTATATTCATCATTGTTCGCCAATAAGTGTTTCGAAATATTGATTTTCTTGTTAAGCAGTTTTCGCCGGTGAGTGTTTCCAAAACTTGATATTCATCAGTTTTCGCGGATAAGTGTTTGGAAAACATGATATTAATCAGTTTTCGCCAATGAGTGTTTCGAAAACTTGATTTTCTTGTTAATCAGTTTTCGCCAATAAGTGTTTCCAAAACTTGATATTGATCAGTTTTCGCCGATGAGTGTTTCGAATACTTGATATTCATTAGTTTTCGCCGATGAGTGTTTTGAAAACATGATATTCATCAGTTTTCGCCGGTTAGTGTTTCGAAAACTTTATATTAATTATTTTTCACCAATGAGTGTTTCAAAAGTTTGATTTTCTTGGTAATCAGTTTTCGCCAATGAGTGTTTCGAAAACTTGATATTCATCAGTTTTCGCCAATTAGTGTTTCGGAAACTTGATATTCATCAGTTTTCGCCAATCACTGTTACGAAAACTTGATTTTCTTGTAAATCAGTTTTCACCGGTGAGTGTTTCAAAAACTTGATATTCATCAGTTTTCGCCGGTGAGTGTTTCGAAAGCTTGATATTTATCAGTTTTCGCCAATGAGTGTTTCAAGAACTTGATTTTCTTGTTAGTCAGTTTTCGCCGGTGAGTGTTTCGAAAACTTGATATTCGTCAGTTTTCGCCAATGAGTGTTTCGAAAACTTGATTTTCTTGTTGATCAGTTTTCGACAATGAGTGTTTCAAAATCTTCGTATTGATTAGCTTTTGCCGGTGATTATTTCGAAAGCTTGATATTCATTAGTTTTCGCCAATGGGTGTTTCTAAAACTTGATTTTCTTGTTTATCAGTTTCCGCCGATGAGTGTTTCAAAAACTTGATATTGATTAGTTTTCGCCGGTGAGTGTTTCGAAAATTTGATATTCATTATCAGTTTTCGCCGGTGAGTGTTTCTAAAACTTGATTTTCTTTTTAATGAGTTTTCACCAATGAGTATTTCGAAAACTTGATATTCATCAATTTTCGCCGATGGGTGTTTCCAAAACTTGATATTGATTATTTTTCGCCGATGAGTGTTTTGAAAAATTGATATTCATCATTTTTCGCCAGTGAGTGTTTCAAAAACTTGATAATCATCAGTTTTCGCCTATGAGTGTTTCGAAAATTTGATTTTCTTGTTAATTAGTTTTCGCCGATGAGTGTTTCGAAAACTTGATTTTCAACAATTTTCGTTGGTGAGTGTTACGAATACTTGATATTCATTAGTTTTTGCCAATGGGTGTTTCGAAAACTTGATTTTCTTGTTGATCAATTTTCGCCAATGAGTGTTTCGAAAACTTGATATTCATTAGTTTTCACTGATTAGTGTTTCGGAAACTTGATAATCATTTGTTTTCGCCAATGACTGTTTCGATAACTTAATTTTTTTGTTAATCTGTTTTCACCGGTGAGTGTTTCGAAAACATGATATTCATCAGTTTTCGCTGCTGAGTGTTTCGGAAACTTGATATTCATCAGTTTTCGCCAATAAGTGTTTAAAAAACTTGATTTTCTTGTTAATCAGTTTTCGCCGATGAGTGTTTCGAAAACATGAAAATTGATCAGTTTTCGCCGATGAGTGGTTCGAAAACTTGATATTCCTTGGTTTTCGCCGGTGAGTGTTTCGAAAACTTGATATCCATCAGTTTTCGCCAATGAGTGTTTCAAAAACTTGATATTCATTAGCCTTCACCGGTGGTTGTTTCGAAAATTTATATTCATCATTGTTCGCCAACAAGTGTTTCGAAAACTTGATTTTCTTGTTAATCAGTTTTCGCCGGTGAGTGTTTCAAAAACTTGATATTCATCAGTTTTCGCGGGTAAGTGTTTGAAAAACTTGATATTCATCAGTTTTCGCCAATGAGTGTTTCAAAAACTTGATTATCATGTTAGTCAGTTTTCGCCAATAAGTGTTTCCAAAACTTGATATGGATCAGTTTTCGCCGATGAGTGTTTCGAATACTTGATATTCATTAGTTTTCACCGATGAGTGTTTTGAAAATATGATATTCATCAGTTTTCGCCGGTCAGTGTTTCGAAAACTTTATATTAATTATTTTTCACCTATGAGTGTTTCAAAAACTTGATTTTCTTGTTAATCAGTTTTCGCCAATGAGTGTTTCGAAAACTTGATATTCATCAGATTTCGCCAATTAGTGTTTCGGAAACTTGATATTCATCAGTTTTCGCCAATGACTGTTACGAAAACTTGATTTTCTTGTAAATCAGTTTCCACCGATGAGTGTTTCGAAAACATGATATTCATCAGTTTTCGCCGGTGAGTGTTTCGAAAACTTGATATTCATCAGTTTTTGCCAATGTGTGTTTCGAAAACTTGATTTTGTTGTTAATCAGTTTTCGCCGATGAGTGTTTCGAAAACTAGATATTCATCAGTTTTCGCCAGGGAGTGTTTTGGAAACTTGATATTCATTAGTTTTCGCTAATAAGTGTTCCAAAAACTTGATTTTCTTGTTAATCAGTTTTCGCCAATGAGTGTTTCAAAAACTTGAAAATTGATATGTTTTCGCCGATGAGTGTTTCAAGAACATGATATTCATCAGTCTTAACCGGTGAGTATTTCAAAAACTTGATATTCATCAATGTTCGCCAATGAGTGTTTCGAAAACTAGATTTTCTTGTTAATCAGTTTTCGCTGATGAGTGTTTTGAAAACTTGATATTCATCAGTTTTCGCCGTTGAGTGTTTCGAAAACTTGATATTCATCAGTTTTCACCAATGAGTGTTTCGAAAACTTAATTTTCTTGTTAATTAGTTTTCGCCAATAAGTATTTCAAAAGCTTGATATTGATCAGTTTTCACCGATAAGTCTTTCAAAAACTTGATATTCATTAGTTTTCCCCAGTGAGTCTT
The DNA here is from genome assembly GCA_014851425.1 of Senna tora. NCBI lineage: Eukaryota > Viridiplantae > Streptophyta > Magnoliopsida > Fabales > Fabaceae > Senna > Senna tora. The sequence continues at coordinate 38,231,337 of CM026267.1, read as the reverse complement.
TCGAAAACTAGATATTCCTCAGTTGTCGCCAATGAGTGTTTCGAAAACTTGATTTTCTTGTTATTAAGTTTTCGTCGATGAGTGTTTCGAAAATATGATAATCATCAGTTTTTGCCAATGAGTGTTTCGAAAACTTGATAACTGTAAACATGCAGCAGTTTATTCCACGTCATCAATCAGCAACTAAACATGTAACATATTGTGTCGGCTTTTACTTATCGGTCTTCTCACATTCAGCATATCTGAATCAAACAAGACGTTGTGATGACGTAATCCTGTACGTCACCACTCCGCTGCACAATCAGCAATAATATGCAAATACAAACAATTCTTTAAGTACACGCAGATACTATAACATACATCTACTTAACTTCCCCCACTCTTGGGTATTTACTAGCCACTACATGGCTTTTCTACCTCGAACCCGTGCACTCGGGTTGCTGGCCACCACGTGGCAAAGCATACTTAACCCATTCACTTGGGTACTGGTCACCTCGTGACAATTCTGTTAATCAAACAATACTTAACCCATTCACTTGGGTACTAGTCACCTCGTGACAGTTCTATTAATCAAACACAATCAACTTCTATCTATCAAACAACTGATATGTAGCCACCACGTGGCACGTCCTGACCCCTTGCTGCGGGGCAACCGCTTGAGCCCACTCGTCCATTACCCAACCAGGCCACATGGAGGGCACGACACGACGTCTCGAAGCATGGCCACTGACACACCCTGGACCAACTCCACAGGATGATTTCTCTTTTACTAGGTTAGGCTCACGGTTCACCCGTAGGTTCCTCCCGTGTCTCCTTACCTTAGTCTCACATATTAATAGGATTCTTTGTATCTTTCCCGAAGGATCAACAATTCTTCTCCTTGTTAATATGGACGAGTATCCTTAACAGGATGTAACTCATATACCCATCCAGATGCACTCTCTGAGCCTCAAGCTATCGTCATAGCAATATAAAACCTTTCTGACACAATTGCCAGGATAGGGCAATGACCATCATCATGGTGATTATAAAACTGAGGTCTCAAGTGCCATCTGACGTTGTTCTAGTCGATGTCTCACATCGCAAGTATAACCAAATCCGAAACCCACCAATAACTCCCTTTGCATGATTATAATTTAAGTCACCGTCATGACGCATTTTCAAAATAAAAGCTTAGTCGTCCCGTACAAGGACTCTTGCCACCGTCGTGCGAAAAGATTTAATAATATACTCATCATGCCTCCAGAGTGTGTGAGTTGGATTTGTAACACACCAATCATAGCAAACAATTATACTCTACTCATATGTCTTCCTATCCAAGCTACTTTCCACATTACTCTCACGTGTAGTCCATGGATGCCACAGAGTCAAGCTCTTTGTCTTATTGGACTTCTCTATCCCGACTTATCTGTATCCTTCCTCGGACACTTGACTTACTCGCATATAACACTCTACTTGAGTGTTTCACATAGTTGGATTTGAGTATTAGACCTCTATCTAACTTGTTTTCGCATCTAAGGAAGTTTATCTAGCTTGTTGGAAGGAATCCTAATTTTAGGAAGGTCTAAGCATTTTAATTCAACTTGTGTTCCTACTTGGGTTCTAAGAAATCTAGTTTCTAAACCTCAATACACCTCTAATTCACCCTACTTAAGGCTTCCTAATAATTATGAAGCAATAAAATAACCATTTTAGAATTTGGACTTCTTTGTTCCGCAAGTTTCCATGCTTGAGAAACAAGAAGGTACCTAAAATAATTCTTAATAAATATTCATAATTATCCTCGGGTGTTTAAGATCGAAGAGAGGAGATTTAAAACTCTCAACGTCACCCTTAAAGGGTATTTGGGCAACCCAAGCAGGGACCCGATACGTTAATGTCAAGGTTCAACCTTAGTAACCTCGGGCCAGCTCTTCACGGATCTTGTTCGGCTAATATTTCAATAATATAATTTCAATAATACCAATCCAAGTCTATTTACTCAAATCCAAGCTCAATCCTTATTATCAACAATTTTCCCAATTTATGGATAATTAGAATTTTAACCCCAAATCCTTCCAAATTCGAATTTGAGCAATTTCGAGAATATAATCTCGATTCCAACCCCAACTAAGTGTTCAAGAACACTTTCTAGGTCTCAATCTACCCTCGAAACAACTCAATCGAAGGTCAATCGAAGGAATCCTAAAAATGGAGAAATTGAGGGTTTCGAATGAAATTGGGGTTACCAACCTTGATTCGATTGGTGGGAGGTGTGGAAGATGTTGTAACCGAGCTCCGGTGACTTTTTCCGGCGTCGGCTAGCTCTTCTCCAGCCACTTTTCGACGAAATCCCCCTCTTCCCCTTCTTTCTCCTTCATGCATCGTTCTCTCTCTCTTCCTTCTGTTTCTCGTTTCTTTCTCTGCTCTCTCCCTCCCTCTTCTTAGTCTTTCTTTTTCTTTTCTTTTCTTTTACTCTTCCTTTCTTATTTCTTTCTCGTGCCCCTTCTCTCTTTTTTTTTCTTTTATTTAATTTATATATATATATATATATATATATTTAATTAATAAATAAATAAAAACCCAAAAGATTTTTGAAATAAAAATAAGGTAATTAAAGATTAAAATAATTTTAATTAAATTAAAATAACTAATAAGTATTTTTAATTTAATTCCTTTCCCTATTTAATTCAGGTTTCCAATTTCTTAGGTTCTGAATTAAATCCTAAAAACTATTTCTTTACTTCTTTTCTTCCCCGTTTATTTTATTTTAAACCTCGAAAAATTTTCTTGGGTATTACAATTTTTGGAATAAAGAAATTTCTTTCCGGTTTCTTTTTAACTTTCATACTTTATCTATATTCTTTTTTTAACGTTTTAATTCCTAGTCCTGGAATGAATCATTCTTAAATCCTCGAAATTTTAAATAAGTCATTCTTTAATCCTCGAAATTTTCCGGGGTATTACATTCTTCCCCCCTTAAGAAATTCGGTCCCCGAATTTCATGTCTTTCGTGGGGTTGTTGGCTTGTTGCCATCCCTTGTCTCAATTTCATCTATGATTTCCCTCAACGTGGACGTTTTACCATTTACCCTACGGTTCGTCTTTATTTCCTAGGGACTCAAAGTCTTTATCTGGTCTCTACATCTTCTTTCTGTGATCGCTTGTATTCCTAGTTTCGTAGTTAATCACTCCTCCGTGAAGTCTTGTCCAACATACTCCATCTATCATCGTATCCTTCCCCGAGGATACCTAACTTTCCTAATTTCAATTTAGTTGTGCTACTAATTTTGCAATGGAGTGTTTGGCACGTACCACATGCCATGCTCCAATTTAGCTCTCAGAGGAGTTAACTATTGCCTTCTCTAGTGAGGCTTACCTTGACTCAATCTGCTTGTTCGACTAGCTGCCTTCGTAGTGACCTCTTATATTCGTCTTAGAACACACCAAGACACTAGCTATTTGCATAGCACACTAGGTTCTATTTCTATAAACTCTAACTGACGAAGTACTCCCCTACATCAGAGTCCACGTACTTAAGTATCCTCTACTACTAAGAAGCTACCCTTCTGCTGGTATTCCCCTTGATATATTCTTTGTAAACGTCTTCTCCAGAAAATTCCGTTTACATCTTACTACACCCTCTACTCTACATCTAGACTTACCGCTTACACGGCATACACCCTGCGTAGGTGTTTATACTTTCTGCCATCAGTGTACCGAACCCTTCCGACGCTGTTTCACTCACTACCGACTCGGTTTACCCTACTCGTGTCCCAACAAAGCCAAATGCCATGACACTAGCACAACTATGTATTAGAACTACTGTTTCTCCACCAAATGGTAAAGGATCTTACATTTATGACTCGTGTTTCCCTTTCCTTTCCGGACTTCTACACTTACCCTTAGTGGTTTCCATAACCACTTCAGGTTACTCTCTGTCGACATCATATGTCTGACTGATTTAGACTCTTCTCTGACTACTACTTGTAGTCATTTCTATTTATAATGGAAACTCACCAATCTCCTCCTTACCATCATACTCGTTACTCTGCCTCAGCCTTAGTTCGGTCTTCACGTCCAAAGACCTCGCTTAACACGACTATGACTGTGGATCTGTACCATCCATAGGTTAGTCTACTTAGAGTTGCACATCCTATGCTAACTCTACTCATTGGGTTTCTGTTGGCCTTTCACCCTAACTTGGCCCACTCGGACTCCTCAACTCACTTAGATCCTGTATTCCTAGATGGAATACTTGATCATTTAACTCCAGCATAAACCTTTCCGAACATGCTCTACTCCCCTTGACCAAACGGGATCCGCTCCCACAGTTTGACTCTTTCTTTTCTTACGGTGTGGCATATGTTCACGAACATATACTGCCTCTTGCAAGTGTGTTACCCGTTGGGTTCCAACCGCCCCTAGTGGTAGCATACCTGTTGTATCATTTTGGCTCGCATCCCTAGATGCTTACCCGACTCCATTCCCGTATTCACTCTCTTATTTTCCATTTCGTACCTACGTGGTACTCTTTCTTCGAGTATTTCTCAATACTCGTTACTCACTAAATTCTCCTTCTCGATGAACCGTCCTTATGGTTAATTTTCCCTTTATGGCACCCACATGGCCATTTATACGTTTGGTTTGTCCTCTCAGTCTCCACCCATACACGGGCTTCAGACTAACGGACTTACGGTTCACCAACCTTTGGAACTAGCTTACCTAGCTATGTCACTACAATCTATGTACTATACATACACTTACGGTAGTAGTTGGTTCTCCACCTCCTACTTGACTCTTATCCTATGGGGTCCTATAGGCTTTCGCTCTTCCCCCCTTATGCGACTACTTATCCCTGTCTACTTTCTCTCCCCTCAGGCCTCCACGAGTCCCTTCGGGGTTTATCTCTCACGTTATCTCGTTCGAGAGCTATCTACCGCAATAGCACTCATTTTCTTATCTCTGGACGGTACCTGAAGGTCTACACCTATTTCCACTTCTAGACCTGCTTTTGAGTCCATAATCACCCTATGGCCTCTTAATTGGTAACCCTTAGGTTTACCTGTATACTCCCTCGGCACTTTAGCACTCTCTAGTGCTTTTCGATGTCTACTTAACTTTAATCACTCCAAGCAAGTGATTTCTCAACTACATCTAACATCCTTATACAGCTTACATGTAAAAGGACTATTGTTTGGTAAGGTATTGGTCACATGAGTTAGTTTTCTTAGGCACCCTGGGGTTTTAAAAATTAATTCAAGTTTATTTCTTAGAAAATGACGCCTAAGGTTTTCGTAAATGGTTAGGGTTTAACCAATTGGAATGACACAACTTGAGAAAGAGTTTTCATGAAAATTTGCCTTCCAATGGTTATCCCTTGTATTTTCAAGAAACGTTTGAAGGTCTTTCAGAATCTCTCATCCGGAAAGACCAAAAGATTTTTTTTTACAAAAATTTCTCATATGATCAATATCCTATTCTTTTTGCTCTTCCTTAAGCAACCCAAGAGAGTTTGGTTGGGCTTAATCCCTTCTTTTCTCCCTTGTTTGCTTTAGGAACTAGCAGTTCATGGTTTGAGCGCAGGGTTGGACTAGGCTCCTTCCCTGTGCCTTACCATTTACTCTGCTTCCTGCTCGACATATGGTCACGCTCTACACGTTTACACATGCCTCTACTTCTTAACATCTATCTCTACGGCATATGGTTCGGTCAGTTTGCCCTTCCATATACCGTATCCTGAATTTCTAGTCCGTAGACTTCAACTTCTATATTGTGGCATACACCACCTCTTTTCTATTTACTTTCTAGGAAGGACCACTCACTTCCTTCAGCCATAGCATACCGCACAGTCGTGACCAATTCTCGTGGTCATCTTCCTGTCGGTCTCATGTCCCCTGGCCCTGTTTATTCTTGTCTGTAAACTTTCCATTTCAATCGCCCCATGGGCTTACTTTCTTTTCTACACACCAAGCGTGTCTTTTCTCTCACTTTACAACCCATTCCTATCCTGAACTACCATTCATTGCATATTTCTATTCTACTTCCATTCCGTACTATAATCAAACAACTTGTGCCTATACCATAGCACACAACGCGCCGCTAACATAGCAGACGCATTGTCTCATTTGACACCTGCAACAATTACACATTGTAGCGCATTCCTGCCTACAATTCAACCAAATGTGTCTGTGTCTAGGTAGCATCTTCCATGGATGTCTCCTTTCCCTATTATGGCGTCCTAAGGTTCCCAGGGTCACTGCCACCCCACCTTATGCCTTAGTGCTCATCGGCACTTGTGTACTGTACAGGTTATATGCTTTGCATAGAATTTCACATACAAATTCTATGCCTAAAGCGATGACTCGAAAGAATTTATGACTGTACATCCTGAGCAACCTCACAAGTGCCTTTCGGAACCACTGTTACGTCCGGATTCGTAATGGATAGCCCAACTGACACCCGAGACTACTAGTTAGCTTCACACCCTTAAAGAACAACCAGGCTCTGATACCGAGTTTGTCACGACCCCCGTTTAGAGGACCGTGACCGGATCAGACAGAGGGAATATCCCTATGCCTATAAGCCTTATCACCTGATTGACAGAATATCTATTATTGAAAATACATCCACATGCAGTATAATACCATGGCTACACCGAAATGGTGGCCTATCATAGGCAAGCAAATCCACGGCCAGTGCTGCTTCAGGATATAGATATAGGAAAACACACATAATATATATAACCTGTATACTGGCTACACGTTCGAAGATGCTGTCTATCCTATTCACATGCAACAGATATATGTATAAATATATATATTTTGGAAACAAGTTTTCCCTGCATCATAATCTAACGGATCCTGATCTTTAAGGTGTGTGAAGCTGATAGTTCTAGATTTTGTGATACAATATAGTTGGGTACGTTTGCCCTTTACTTTATGATACATGACAAAGTAAATTAAATTATAATTACAATTCTTTCACCCACATGAACAAGTTGTGGGTCTTGGAAAGTTTTGTTCGTTCCTCGCTCCACCGAGACTTCTTCCACCTGTACTTAACCTGTCTCTGTGTAGTAAAAATGAGGTGTGAGTCTTAACCACGCGACTCAGCGAGGACTCTCCCATCCCCGGCGCAAAGTGGGTACCATAGCGCTGGGTTTGGGAGTCATACACAACCACATACAAAAACAACTAGTTACTGTTGTTAGCATACAATCTTGGTGATCACACAACAACAGAAATTTCACCCAAACACTCACATGCATTTAATAAGTGTAAACATGTAGCAGTTTATTCCACGTCATCAATCAGCACCTAAACACGTAACATATAGTCCCGGCTTTTACATACCGGTCTTCTCACATTCAACATATCTGAATCAAACAAGACGTTGTGATGACTTAATCCTGTACGTCACCACTCCGCTGCACAATCAGCAATAATATGCAAACACAAACAATTCTTTAAGTACACGCAGAAACTATAACATACATCTACTTAACTTCCCTCACTCTGGGGTATTTACTAGCCACTACATGTCTTTTTTACCTCGAACCCGTGCACTCGGATTGCTGGCCAACACATGGCAAAGCATACTTAACCCATTCACTTGGGTACTGGTCACCTCGAGACAATTCTGTTAATCAAACAATACTTAACCCATTCACTTGGGTACTAGTCACCTCGTGACAATTCTATTAATCAAACACAATCAACTTCTATCTATCAAACAACTAATATGTAGCCACCACGTGGCACGTCCTGACCCCTTGCTGCGGGGCAATAGCTTGAGCCCACTCGTCCATTACCCAACTAGGCCACATGGCGGGCACGGCATGACGTCTCGAAGCATGGCTGCTGACACACCCTGGACCAACTCCACAGGATGATTTCTCTTTTACTAGGTTAGGCTCACGGTTCACCCGTAGGTTTCTCCCTTGTCTCCTTACCTTAGTCTCACATATTAATAGGATTCTTTGTATCTTTCCCGAAGGATCAACAATTCTTCTCCTTGTTAATATGGACGAGTATTCTTAACAGGATGTAACTCATATACCCGTCCAGATGCACTCTCTGAGCCTCAAGCTATCGTCATAGCAATATAAAACCTTTCTGACCCTATTGCTAGGATAGGGCAATGACCATCGTCATGGTGATTATAAAACTGAGGTGTCAAGTGCCATTTGACGTTGTTCTAGTCGATGTCTCACATCGCTAGTATAACCAAATCCGAAACCCACCAATAACACCCTTTGCATGATTATAATTTAAGTCACCATCGTGACGCGTTTTCAAAATAAAAGCTTAGTCCTCCCGAACAAGGACTCTTGCCACCGTCGTGGGAAAAGATTTAATAAAATACTCATCATGCCTCTGGAGTGTGTGAGTTGGATTTGTAACACACCAATCATAGCAAACAATTATACTCTACTCCTATGTCTTCCTATCCAAGCTACTTTCCACAACCTATTTTATGATTCTTTCATTCTTTTAGCCTTCTATATCTCTAGCTAACACATACCAGACAAGTAGAGAATATACATACTCATGTAGTCCACACAAGCAAACAACCCTAGGAGCAGAGATGGAAGAACCCTCACCTTTGCCAACCTTCCATAAAATCCTCTCCTGTGACTTTAGTCTCCTCGGAGTTCATGTTGCACTCAATCGTGTACCGTTGTTCCTATAAGAACAAAATTTACTTCATTAAGGTTATTACTTAGCTTAACTTGTTATTTATCTCCCCATTACTCTCACGTGTAGTCCATGGTTGCCACGGAGTCAAGCTCTTGGTCTTATTGGGCTTCTCTATCCTAACTTATGTGTATCCTTCCTCGGACACCTGACTTACTCGCATATAACACTCTACTTGAGTGTTTCACATAGTTGGATTTGAGTATTAGACCTCTATCTAGCTTGTATTCGCATCTAAGGAAGCTTATCTAGCTTGGTTGGAAGGAATCCTAATTTTAGGAAGGTCTAAGCATTTTAATTCAACTTGCGTTCCTACTTGGGTTCTAACAAATCTAGTTTCTAAACCTCAATACACCTCTAATTCACCCTACTTAAGGCTTCCTAATAATTATCAAGGAATAAAATTACCATTTTAGAATTTGGACTTCATTGTTCCACAAGTTTCCATCCTTGAGAAACAAGAAGGTACCTAAAATAATTCTTAATAAATATTCATAATTATCCTCGGGTGTTTGCGATTGAAGAGAGGAGATTTAAAACTCTCAACGTCACCCTTAAAGTGTATTTGGGCAACCCGAGCAGGGACCTGGTACGTTAACGTCAAGGTTCAACCTTAGTAACCTCGGGCCAGCTCTTCACGGGTTGTTCGGCTAATATTTCAATAATACCAATCCAAGTCTATTTACTCAAATCCAAGCTCAATCCTTATTATCAACAATTTTCCCAATTTATGGATAATTAGAATTTTAACCCGAAATCCTTCCAAATTCAAATTTGAGCAATTTAGAGAATATAATCTCAATTCCAACCCCAACTAACTGTTCAAGAACACTTTCTAGGTCTCAATCTACCCTCGAAACATCTCAATCGAAGGTCAATCGAAGGAATCCCTAAAAATTGAGAAATTGAGGGTTTCGAATGAAATTGGGGTTACCAACCTTGATTCGATTGGTGGGAGGTGTGGAAGATGTTGTAATCGAGCTCCGGTAACTTTTTCCGGCGTCGGCTAGCTCTTCTCCGGCCACTTTCCCGATGAAATCCCCCTCTTCCCCCTCTTCCACCTTCATGTGTCGTTCTCTCCCTTTTCCTTCTGTTTCTCGTTTCTTTCTCTGCTCCCTCCCTCTTTTTATTCTTTCTTTTTCTTTTCTTTTCTTTTACTCTTCCTTTCTTATTTCTTTCCCGTGCCCCTTCTCTCATATTTTTCTTTTTTTATTTCTTTTATTTAATTTATATATATATATATATATAATTAATAAATAAATAAAAACCCAAAAAAATTGAAATAAAAATAAGGTAATTAAAGATTAAAATAATTATTAATTAAATTAAAATATCTAATAAGTATTTTTAATTTAATCCCTTTCCCAATTTAATTCAGGTTTTCAATTTCTTAGGTCCTAAATTAAATCCTAAAAATTATTTTTTTACTTCTTTTCTTCCCCTTTTATTTTCTTTTAAACCTCGAAAAACTTTCTTGGGTATTACAATTTTTGGAAATAAGAAATTTCTTTCCGGTTTCTTTTTAACTTTCATACTTTATCTATATTCTTTTTTTAAGGTTTTAATTCCTAGTTCCGGAATGAATCATTCTTAAATGCTCGAAATTTTAAATAAATCATTCTTTAATCCTCGAAATTTTCCGGGGTATTACACATGAAATTCATCAGTTTTCGCCAATGAGTGTTTCGAAAACATTTTTTTCTTGTTATTCAGTAGTCGCCAATGAGTGTTTTGAAAATTTGATATTCATCAGTTTCCGCTGGTGAGTGTTTCAAAAACTTGATTTTCATGTTAATCAGATTTCGTCGATGAGTGTTTCGAAAACTTGATATTCATCAGTTTTCGCCGGTGAGTGTTTCGAAAACTTGATATTCATCAGTTTTCGCCAATGTGTGTTTCGAAAACTTGATTTTCTTGTTAATCAGTTTTTGCCAAAAAGTGTTTCCAAAACTTGATATTGATCAGTTTTCGCCGATGAGTGTTTCGAAAAATTGATATTCCTCAGTTTTCGCCAATGAGTGTTTTGAAAACTTGATTTTCTTATTAATAAGTTTTCGTCGATGAGTGTTTCGAAAATATGATAATCATCAGTTTTCGCCAATGAGTGTTTCGAAAACTAGATATTGATCAGTTTTCGCCGATGAGTGTTTCGAAAACTTCATATTCATTGGTTTTCGTTGGTGAGTGTTTCGAAAACATGATATTCATAAGTGTTCGCCAATGAGTGTTTCGAAAACTTGATTTTCTTGTTATTCAGTAGTCACCGATGAGTGTTTCGAAAACTTGATATTCATCACTTTTCGCCAATGAGTGTTTCGAAACGTAATTTTCTTTTATAATAAGTTCTCGCCGATGAGTGTTTCAAAAACTTGATATTCATTCCGTTTTCGCCAATGAGTGTTTCGAAAACTTGACTTTCTTGTTAATCAATTTTCGTCGATAAGTGTTTCGAAAACTTGATATTCACCAGTTTCGCCGGTGGGTGTTTCAAAAACTTGATATTCATCAGTTTTCGCCATTGAGTGTTTTGAAAAATTGATATTGATCAGTTTTCGCCAATGACTGTTTCGAAAACATGATTTTCTTGTTAATCAGCTTTAACCGGTGAGTGTTTTGAAAACATGATATTCATTAGTGTTCGCCAATGAGTGTTTCAAAATGTTGATTTTCTTGTTCATCAGTTTTCGCCAATGAGTGTTTCGAAAACTTGTAAATTGATCAATTTTCGTCGATGAGTGTTTTGAAAACTGGATATTAATTGGTTTTCGCAGGTGAGTGTTTCGAAAACTTGATATTCATCAGTTTTCGCCAATGAGTGTTTTGTAAACTAGATTTTCTTGTTAATCAGTTTTCATCGATGAGTGTTTCGGAAACTTGATATTCATCAGTTTCGCCGGTGGGTGTTTCAAAAATTTGATATTCATCAGTTTTCGCCATTGAGTGTTTCGAAAAATTGATATTCATCAGTTTTCGCCAATGACTGTTTCGAAAACATGATTTTCTTGTTAATCAGTTTTATCCTATGAGTGTTTTGAAAACTTGATATTCATTAGTGTTCACCAATGAGTGTTTCAAAAAGTTGATTTTCTTGTTAATCAGTTTTCGCCAATGAGTGTTTCGAAAACTTGAAAATTGATCAGTTTTCGCCGATGAGTGTTTCGAAAACTTGATATTCATTGGTTTTCGCCGGTGAGTGTTTCGAAAACTTGATATTCTTCAATTTTCGCCATTGAGTGTTTTCAAAACTAGATTTTCTTGTTAGTCAGTGTTCACCGATGAGTGTTTCGAAAACATGATATTTATCAGTCTTCACCGGTGAGTGTTTCGAAAACTTGATATTCATCAGTATTTGCCAATTAGTGTTTCGAAAACTAGATTTTCTTTTTAATCAGTTTTCGCCGAAGAGTGTTATGAAAACTTGATATTCATCAGTTTTCCCCATTGAGTGTTTAGAAAACTTGATATTCATCAGTTTTCGCCAATGACTATTTTGAAAACTTGATTTTCTTGTTAATCAGTTTTCGCCGATGAGTGTTTCAAAACTTGATATTCATCAGTTTTTGTCGGTGAGAGTTTCGAAAACTTGATATTCATTAGTTATCGCCAATGGGTGTTTCGAAAACTTGATTTTCTTGTTATTCAGTAGTCACCGATGAGTGTTTCGAAAACTTGATATTCATCACTTTTCGCCGGTGACTCTTTCGAAAAAATGATATTCATCAGTTTTCGCCAAAGAGTGTTTTGAAAACTTGATTTTCTTGTTAATCAATTTTCGCCGATGAGTGTTTCGAATATACGATAATCATCAGTTTTCGCCAATGAGTGTTTGGAAAACTTGATATTGATCAGTTTTCGCCGATGACTGTTTCGAAAACTTGATATTCATTGGTTTTCGCCGGTAAGTGTTTCGAAAACATTATTTTCATCAGTTTTCGCCAATGAGTGTTTCGAAAGCTTGATTTTCTTGTTAATCAGTTTTCGCCAACAACTGTTTCGAAAACTTTATATTCATCAGTTTTTGCCGGTGAGTGTTTCGAAAACTTGATACTCATCAGTTTTCGCCAATGAGTGTTTCAAAAACTTGATTTTCATTAGTTTTCGCCAATGAGTGTTTCGAAAACTTAATATTGATCAGTTTTCCCCGATGAGTGTTTCCAAAACTTGATATTGATCATTTTTCGCCGATGAGTGTTTCGAAAACTTGATATTCAGTAGTTTTCCGCCGGTGAGAATTTCGGAAGCTTGATATTGATCAGTTTTCGCCGATGGGTGATTCGAAAACATTATTTTCTTTTTTAATCAGTTTTCGCCGGTAAGTGTTTCGAAAAATTGATATTCCTCAGTTTTCGCCAATGAGTGTTTCGAAAACTTGATCTTTTTGTTAATCAGTTTTTGCCGATAAGTGTTTCGAAAATATGATAATCATCAGTTTTCGCCAATGAGTGTTTTGAAAACATGATATTGATCAGTTTTCGCCGATGAGTGTTTCAGAAACTTGATATTCATTGGTTTTCGTCGGTGAGTGTTTCGAAAATATGATATTTATCAGTTTTCGCCAATGAGTGTTTCGAAAACTTGATTTTCTTGTTATTCAGTAGTCACCGATGAGTGTTTCGAAAACTTGATATTCATCACTTTTCGCCAATGAGTGTTTCGAAAACGTAATTTTCTTTTATAATAAGTTCTCGCCGATGAGTGTTTCAAAAACTTGATATTCATCCGTTTTCGCCAATGAGTGTTTCGAAAACTTGACTTTCTTGTTAATCAATTTTCGTCGATAAGTGTTTCGAAAACTTGATATTCACCAGTTTCGCCGGTGGGTGTTTCAAAAACTTGATATTCATCAGTTTTCGCCATTGAGTGTTTTGAAAAATTGATATTGATCAGTTTTCGCCAATGACTGTTTCGAAAACATGATTTTCTTGTTAATCAGCTTTAACCGGTGAGTGTTTTGAAAACATGATATTCATTAGTGTTTGCCAATGAGTGTTTCAAAAAGTTGATTTTCTTGTTCATCAGTTTTCGCCAATGAGTGTTTCAAAAACTTGTAAATTGATCAATTTTCGTCGATGAGTGTTTTGAAAACTGGATATTCATTGGTTTTCGCAGGTGAGTGTTTCGAAAACTTGATATTCATCAGTTTTCGCCAATGAGTGTTTTGTAAACTAGATTTTCTTGTTAATCAGTTTTCGTCGATGAGTGTTTCGGAAACTTGATATTCATCAGTTTCGCCGGTGGGTGTTTCAAAAATTTGATATTCATCAGTTTTCGCCATTGAGTGTTTCGAAAAATTGATATTCATCAGTTTTCGCCAATGACTGTTTCGAAAACATGATTTTCTTGTTAATCAGTTTTATCCTATGAGTGTTTTGAAAACTTGATATTCATTAGTGTTCACCAATGAGTGTTTCAAAAAGTTGATTTTCTTGTTAATCAGTTTTCGCCAATGAGTGTTTCGAAAACTTGAAAATTGATCAGTTTTCGCCGATGAGTGTTTCGAAAACTTGATAATCATTGGTTTTCGCCGGTGAGTGTTTCGAAAACTTGATATTCTTCAATTTTCGCCATTGAGTGTTTTCAAAACTAGATTTTCTTGTTAGTCAGTGTTCACCGATGAGTGTTTCGAGAACATGATATTTATCAGTCTTCACCGGTGAGTGTTTCGAAAACTTGATATTCATCAGTATTTTCCTATTAGTGTTTCGAAAACTAGATTTTCTTATTAATCAGTTTTAGCCGATGAGTATTTTGAAAACTTGATATTCATCAGTTTTCACCATTGAGTGTTTAGAAAACTTGATATTCATCAGTTTTCGCCAATGACTATTTTGAAAACTTGATTTTCTTGTTAATCAGTTTCGCCGATGAGTGTTTCAAAACTTGATATTCATTAGTTTTTGTCGGTGAGAGTTTCGAAAACTTGATATTCATTAGTTATCGCCAATGGGTGTTTCGAAAACTTGATTTTCTTGTTATTCAGTAGTCACCGATGAGTGTTTTGAAAACTTGATATTCATCACTTTTCGCCGGTGACTCTTTCGAAAACTTGATATTCATCAGTTTTCGCCAAAGAGTGTTTCGAAAACATGATTTTCTTGTTAATCAATTTTCGCCGATGAGTGTTTCGAATATATGATAATCATCAGTTTTCGTCAATGAGTGTTTCGAAAACTTGATATTGATCAGTTTTCGCCGATGACTGTTTCGAAAACTTGATATTCATTGGTTTTCGCCGGTAAGTGTTTCGAAAACATTATTTTCATCAGTTTTTGCCAATGAGTGTTTCGAAAGCTTGATTTTCTTGTTAATCAGTTTTCGCCAACAACTGTTTCGAAAACTTTATATTCATCAGTTTTTGCCGGTGAGTGTTTCGAAAACTTGATACTCATCAGTTTTCGCCAATGAGTGTTTCAAAAACATGATTTCCATTAGTTTTCGCCAATGAGTGTTTCGAAAACTTAATATTGATCAGTTTCCCCGATGAGTGTTTCCAAACTTGATATTGATCATTTTTCGCCGATGAGTGTTTCGAAAACTTGATATTCAGTAGTTTTCGCCGGTGAGAATTTCGGAAGCTTGATATTGATCAGTTTTCGCCGATGGGTGATTCGAAAACATGATTTTCTTTTTAATCAGTTTTCGCCGGTAAGTGTTTCGAAAAATTGATATTCCTCAGTTTTCGCCAATGAGTGTTTCGAAAACTTAATCTTTTGTTAATCAGTTTTTGCCGATAAGTGTTTCGAAAATATGATAATCATCAGTTTTCGCCAATGAGTGTTTTGAAAACATGATATTGATCAGTTTTCGCCGATGAGTGTTTCGAAAACTTGATATTCATTGGTTTTCGTCGGTGAGTGTTTCGAAAATATGATATTTATCAGTTTTCGCCAATGAGTGTTTCGAAAACTTGATTTTCTTGTTATTCAGTAGTCACCGATGAGTGTTTCGAAAACTTGATATTCATCACTTTTCGCCAATGAGTGATTCGAAAACGTAATTTTCTTTTATAATAAGTTCTCGCCGATGAGTGTTTCAAAAACTTGATATTCATCCGTTTTCGCCAATGAGTGTTTCGAAAACTTGACTTTCTTGTTAATCAATTTTCGTCGATAAGTGTTTCGAAAACTTGATATTCACCAGTTTCGCCGGTGGGTGTTTCAAAAACTTGATATTCATCAGTTTTCGCCATTGAGTGTTTTGAAAAATTGATATTGATCAGTTTTCCGCCAATGACTGTTTCGAAAACATGATTTTCTTGTTAATCAGCTTTAACCGGTGAGTGTTTTGAAAACATGATATTCATTAGTGTTCGCCAATGAGTGTTTCAAAAAGTTGATTTTCTTGTTCATCAGTTTTCGCCAATGAGTGTTTCGAAAACTTGTAAATTGATCAATTTTCGTCGATGAGTGTTTTGAAAACTGGATATTCATTGGTTTTCCGCAGGTGAGTGTTTCGAAAACTTGATATTCATCAGTTTTCGCCAATGAGTGTTTTGTAAACTAGATTTTCTTGTTAATCAGTTTTCGTCGATGAGTGTTTCGGAAACTTGATATTCATCAGTTTCGCCGGTGGGTGTTTCAAAAATTTGATATTCATCAGTTTTCGCCATTGAGTGTTTCGAAAAATTGATATTCATCAGTTTTCGCCAATGACTGTTTCGAAAACATGATTTTCTTGTTAATCAGTTTTATCCTATGAGTGTTTTGAAAACTTGATATTCATTAGTGTTCACCAATGAGTGTTTCAAAAAGTTGATTTTCTTGTTAATCAGTTTTCGCCAATGAGTGTTTCGAAAACTTGAAAATTGATCAGTTTTCGCCGATGAGTGTTTCGAAAACTTGATATTCATTGGTTTTCGCCGGTGAGTGTTTCGAAAACTTGATATTCTTCAATTTTCGCCATTGAGTGTTTTCAAAACTAGATTTTCTTGTTAGTCAGTGTTCACCGATGAGTGTTTCGAAAACTAGATTTTCTTATTAATCAGTTTTCGCCGATGAGTATTTTGAAAACTTGATATTCATCAGTTTTCACCATTGAGTGTTTAGAAAACTTGATATTCATCAGTTTTCGCCAATGACTATTTTGAAAACTTGATTTTCTTGTTAATCAGTTTCGCCGATGAGTGTTTCAAAACTTGATATTCATTAGTTTTTGTCGGTGAGAGTTTCGAAAACTTGATATTCATTAGTTATCGCCAATGGGTGTTTCGAAAACTTGATTTTCTTGTTATTCAGTAGTCACCGATGAGTGTTTCGAAAACTTGATATTCATCACTTTTCGCCGGTGACTCTTTCGAAAACTTGATATTCATCAGTTTTCGCCAAAGAGTGTTTCGAAAACATGATTTTCTTGTTAATCAATTTTCGCCGATGAGTGTTTCGAATACATAATAATCATCAGTTTTCGCCAATGACTGTTTCGAAAACTTGATATTGATCAGTTTTCGCCGATGACTGTTTCGAAAACTTGATATTCATTGGTTTTCGCCGGTAAGTGTTTCGAAAACATTATTTTCATCAGTTTTCGCCAATGAGTGTTTCGAAAGCTTGATTTTCTTGTTAATCAGTTTTCGCCAACAACTGTTTCGAAAACTTTATATTCATCAGTTTTTGCCGGTGAGTGTTTCGAAAACTTGATACTCATCAGTTTTCGCCAATGAGTGTTTCAAAAACATGATTTCCATTAGTTTTCGCCAATGAGTGTTTCGAAAACTTAATATTGATCAGTTTTCCCCGATGAGTGTTTCCAAAACTTGATATTGATCATTTTTCGCCGATGAGTGTTTCGAAAACTTGATATTCAGTAGTTTTCGCCGGTGAGAATTTCGGAAGCTTGATATTGATCAGTTTTCGCCGATGGGTGATTCGAAAACATTATTTTCTTTTTTAATCAGTTTTCGCCGGTAAGTGTTTCGAAAAATTGATATTCCTCAGTTTTCGCCAATGAGTGTTTCGAAAACTTAATCTTTTTATTAATCAGTTTTCGCCGTTGAGTGTTTCGAAAATATGATAATCATCAGTTTTCGCCAATGAGTGTTTCGAAAACTTGATAATGATCAGTTTTCACCGATGAGTGTTTCGAAAACTTGATATTCATTGGTTTTCGTCGGTGAGTGTTTCAAAAATATGATATTCATCAGTTTTCGCCAATGAGTGTTTCGAAAACTTCATTTTCTTGTAATTCAGTAGTGGCCGATGAGTGTTTCGAAAACTTGATATTCATCACTTTTCGCCAATGAGTGTTTCGAAAACGTAATTTTCTTTTATAATAAGTTCTCGCCGATGAGTGTTTCAAAAACTTGATATTCATCCGTTTTCGCCAATGAGTGTTTCGAAAACTTGACTTTCTTGTTAATCAATTTTCGTCGATAAGTGTTTCGAAAACTTGATATTCACCAGTTTCGCCGGTGGGTGTTTCAAAAACTTGATATTCATCAGTTTTCGCCATTGAGTGTTTTGAAAAATTGATATTGATCAGTTTTCCGCCAATGACTGTTTCGAAAACATGATTTTCTTGTTAATCAGCTTTAACCGGTGAGTGTTTTGAAAACATGATATTCATTAGTGTTCGCCAATGAGTGTTTCAAAAAGTTGATTTTCTTGTTCATCAGTTTTCGCCAATGAGTGTTTCGAAAACTTGTAAATTGATCAATTTTCGTCGATGAGTGTTTTGAAAACTGGATATTCATTGGTTTTCGCAGGTGAGTGTTTCGAAAACTTGATATTCATCAGTTTTCGCCAATGAGTGTTTTGTAAACTAGATTTTCTTGTTAATCAGTTTTCGTCGATGAGTGTTTCGAAAACATGATATTCATCAGTTTCGCCGGTGGGTGTTTCAAAAATTTGATATTCATCAGTTTTCGCCATTGAGTGTTTCGAAAAATTGATATTCATCAGTTTTCGCCAATGACTGTTTCGAAAACATGATTTTCTTGTTAATCAGTTTTATCCTATGAGTGTTTTGAAAACTTGATATTCATTAGTGTTCACCAATGAGTGTTTCAAAAAGTTGATTTTCTTGTTAATCAGTTTTCGCCAATGAGTGTTTCGAAAACTTGAAAATTGATCAGTTTTCGCCGATGAGTGTTTCGAAAACTTGATATTCATTGGTTTTCGCCGGTGAGTGTTTCGAAAACTTGATATTCTTCAATTTTCGCCATTGAGTGTTTTCAAAACTAGATTTTCTTGTTAGTCAGTGTTCACCGATGAGTGTTTCGAAAACATGATATTTATCAGTCTTCACCGGTGAGTGTTTCGAAAACTTGATATTCATCAGTATTTGCCAATTAGTGTTTCGAAAACTAGATTTTCTTATTAATCAGTTTTCGCCGATGAGTATTTTGAAAACTTGATATTCATCAGTTTTCACCATTGAGTGTTTAGAAAACTTGATATTCATCAGTTTTCGCCAATGACTATTTTGAAAACTTGATTTTCTTGTTAATCAGTTTCGCCGATAAGTGTTTCAAAACTTGATATTCATTAGTTTTTGTCGGTGAGAGTTTCGAAAACTTGATATTCATTAGTTATCGCCAATGGGTGTTTCGAAAACTTGATTTTCTTGTTATTCAGTAGTCACCGATGAGTGTTTCGAAAACTTGATATTCATCACTTTTTCGCCGGTGACTCTTTCGAAAACTTGATATTCATCAGTTTTCGCCAAAGAGTGTTTCGAAAACATGATTTTCCTTGTTAATCAATTTCGCCGATGAGTGTTTCGAATATATGATAATCATCAGTTTTCGCCAATGAGTGTTTCGAAAACTTGATATTGATCAGTTTTCGCCGATGACTGTTTCGAAAACTTGATATTCATTGGTTTTCGCCGGTAAGTGTTTCGAAAACATTATTTTCATCAGTTTTCGCCAATGAGTGTTTCGAAAGCTTGATTTTCTTGTTAATCAGTTTTCGCCAACAACTGTTTCGAAAACTTTATATTCATCAGTTTTTGCCGGTGAGTGTTCGAAAACTTGATACTCATCAGTTTTCGCCAATGAGTGTTTCAAAAACTTGATTTCATTAGTTTTCGCCAATGAGTGTTTCGAAAACTTAATATTGATCAGTTTTCCCCGATGAGTGTTTCCAAAACTTGATATTGATCATTTTTCGCCGATGAGTGTTTCGAAAACTTGATATTCAGTAGTTTTCGCCGGTGAGAATTTCGGAAGCTTGATATTGATCAGTTTTCGCCGATGGGTGATTCGAAAACATGATTTTCTTTTTTAATCAGTTTTCGCCGGTAAGTGTTTCGAAAACTTGATTTTCATCAGTTTTCGCCAGTGAGTGTTTTGAAAACTTGATTTTCATTAGTTTTTGCCAATGGGTGTTTCGAAAACATGATTTTCTTCATAATCAGTTTTCGCTAATAAGTGTCTCGAAAACTTTATATTCATCAGTTTTTGCCGCTGAGTGTTTCGAAAACTTGATATTCTTTAGTTTTCGCCAATGGGTGTTTCGAAAACTTGATTTTCTTGTTAATCAATTTTCGTCGGTGATTGTTTTGAAAACTTTATATTCATCAGTTTTTGCCGGTGAGTGTTTCGAAAACTTGATATTCATCAGTTTTCGCCAATGGGTGTTTCGAAAACTTAATTTTCTTTTTTAATCAGTTTTCGCCGGTGAGTGTTTCAAAAACTTGATATTGATCAATTTTCGCCGATGACTGTTTCCAAAACTTGATATTGATCATTTTTCGCCGATGAGTGTTTCAAAAACTTGATATTCATCAGTTTTCGCCGGTGAGTGTTTCGAAAACATGATATTCATCAGTTTTCGCCAATGAGTGTTTCAAAAACTTGATTTTCTTGTTTATCAGTTTTCACCTGTGAGTGTTTTGAACACTTGATATTCGTCAGTTTCGCCGGTGAGTGTTTTGAAAACTTGATATTCATTAGTTTTCGCCAATGAGTGTTTCGAAAACTTGATTTTCTTGTAAATCAGTTTTCGCCAATGAATGTCTCGAAAACTTGATATTGATCAGTTTTTGCTGATCAGTGTTTCCAAAACTTGATATTGATCATTTTTCGCTGATGAGTGTTTCAAAAACATGATATTCATCAGTTTCGCCGGTGAGTGTTTCGAACACTTGATATTCGTTAGTTTTCGCCAATGAGTGTTTCGAAAACTTGATTTTCTTGTTAATCAGTTTTCGCCAATGAATGTCTCGAAAACTTGATATTGATCAGTTTTTGCCGATGAGTGTTTCCAAAACATGATATTGATCATTTTTCGCCGATGAGTGTCTCGAAAACATGATATTCATCAGTTTTTGCCGGTGAGTGTTTCGAAAACTTGATATTCATCAGTTTCCGCCAATGAGTGTTTTTTCGAAAAATTGATTTTCTTGTTCATTAGTTTTCGCCGATGATTGTTTCTAAAACTTGATAATCATCAGTTTTCGCCGGTGAGTGTTTCGAAAACTTGATATTCTGTAGTTTTCGCGAATGGGTGTTTCGAACACTTTATTTTCTTGTTAATCAGTTTTCGACAATGAGTGTTTTGAAAACGTGATATTCATCAGTTTTCGCCAGTGAATGTTTCGAAAACTTGATATTCATCAGTTTTCATCAATGACTGTTTCGAAAACTTGATTTTCTTATTAATCAGTTTTCGCCGATGAGTGTTTCGAAAACTTGATATTCATCAGTTTTCGGCAATGGGTGTTTCGAAAACTTGATTTTCTTGATAATCAGTTTTCGCCAATGACTGTTTCGAAAACTTGATGTTCCTCAGTCTTCGCCGATGAGTCTTTCGGAAACTTGATAATCATCAGTTATTGCTGGTGAGTGTTTCGAAAACTTGATATTCATGAGTTTTCGCCAATGGGTGTTTCGAAAACTTGATTTTCTTGTTAATCAGTTTTCCCCAACGACTGATTCGAAAACTTGATATTGACTATTTTTCGACGTTGAGTATTTCGAAAACTTGATATTCATTAGTTTTCGCCGGTGAGTGTTTCGAAAACTTGTTATTCATTAGTTTTCGCCAATGAGTGTTTCGAAAAACTTGATTTTCTTGTTCATCAGTTTTCACCGATGAGTGTTTCAAAAACTTGATATTCATTAGTTTTCGTCAATGGGTGTTTCGAAAACTTGATTTTCTCGTTAATCAGTTTTGGACAATAAGTGTTTCGAAAACTTGATATTCATCAGTTTTTGTCGATGAGTGTTTCAGACACTTGATATTCATCAGTTTTCACCAATGTGTGTTTCGAAAACTTGATATTCTTGTTAATCAATTTTCGCCGGTGAGTGTTCCGAAAACATGATATTCATTAGTTTTCGCTAATGAGTGTTTTAAAAACTTGATATTCATTAGTTTTCACCAATGATTATTTCGAAAATTTGATTTTCTTGTTAATCTGTTTTCGCCGACGAGTGTTTCGAAAACTTTATATGCATCAGTTTCCGCCGGTGAGTGCTACGAAAACTTGATATTCATAAGTTTTCAACAATGAGTGTTTCGAAAACTTGATTTTCTTTTTAATCAGTTTTCGCCGACAAGTGTTTAGAGAACTTGATGTTCATTAGTTTTCGCCGGTGAGTGTTTCGAAAACTTGATATTCATTAGTTTTCGCCAATGGGTGTTTCGAGAACATGATTTTCTTGTTAATCTGTTTTCGCCATTGAGTGTTACGAAAACTTGATATTCATCAGTTTTTGCCGGTGCGTGTTTCAAAAACTTGATATTCATCAATTTTTCCCAATGAGTGATTCGAGAACTTGTTTTTCTTGTCACTCATTTTTTGCCGATGACTGTAACAAAAACTTGATATAGATCAGCTTTCGCCGGTGAGTGCTTCAAAAACTTGAGATTCATTAGTTTTCGCCAATGAGTGTTTAGAAAACATAATTTTCTTGTTGATCATTTTTCGCCGATGAGTGTTTCGAAACTTTGATATTCATCAGTTTTCGCCGATTAGTGTTTCGAAAACTTGATATTCATTAGTTTTCGCCAATGGGTGTTTCGAAAACTTGATGTTTTTGTTAATCAGTTTCGACAATGAGTGTTTCGAAACTTGATATTCATCAGTTTTCACCATTGACTGTTTCGAAAACTTGATATTCATCAGTTTTCACCAATGAGTGTTTCGAAAACTTGATTTTCTTGTTAATCTGTTTTCGCCGATCAGTGTTTCGAAACTTGATATTAATCAATTTTCGCCGTTGAGTGTTTCGAAAACTTGATATTCATCAGTTTTCGCCAATGAGTGTTTCGAAAACTTGATTTTCTTGTTAATCTGTTTTCGCCAATTAGTGTTTCGAAAACTTGATGTTCCTCAGTTTTCGCCGATGAGTCTTTCGAAAACATCATATTCATCAGTTTTCGCCGGTGAGAGTTTCGAAAACTTTATATTCATTAGTTTTCGCCAAAGAGTGTTTCGAAAACTTGATTTTCTTTTTAAACAGTTTTCGTCGATCAGTGTTTGGAAAACATGATATTCATCAGTTTTCGCAGATGAGTGTTTCAAAAACATGATATTCATAAGTTTTCCCCAATGATTATTTCGAAAATTTGATTTTCTTGTTAATCTGTTTTCGCTGACGAGTGTCTCGAAAACTTGATATTCATCAAATTTCGCCGGTTAGTGTTTCGAAAACTTGATATTCATTAGTTTTCGCCATTGAGTGTTTCGAAAACTTGATTTTCATCAGTTTTCAACAATGAGTGTTTCGAAAACTTGATTTTCTTGTTAATCAGTTTTCGCCAATGAGTGTTTCAAAAACTTGATATTCATCAGTTTTCGCTAGTGAGTGTTTCGAAAATCTTGATATTGACCAGTTTTCACGAATGAGTGTTTCGAAAACTTGATTTTCTTATTAATTGGTTTTCGCCGTTGAGTGTTTCGAAAACTTGATATTGATCAGTTTCCGCCGGTGGGTCTTTCGAAAACTTGATTTTCATCAGTTTTCACCAATGAGTGTTTCGAAAACTTGATTTTCTTGTTAACCAGTTTTCGACAATGAGTGTTTCGAAAACTTGATATTCATCAGTTTTCACCAGTGAGTGTTTCGAAAACTTGATATTCATCAGTTTTCACGAATGAGTGTTTCAAAAATTTGATTTTCTTATTAATCGGTTTTCCCCGATGAGTCTTTCGAAAACTTGATATTGATCAGTTTTCGCCGGTGATTGTTTCAAAAACTTGATATCCATCAGTTTTTGCCAATGAGTGTTTCGAAAACTTGATTTTCTTGTTAATCAGTTTTCGCCGATGAGTGTTTCCAAAACATGAAAATCATCAGTTATCGCCGGTGAGTGTTTGGAAAACTTGATATTCATAAGTTTTCGCCAATAGGTGTTTCGAAGACTTGATTTTCTTGTTAATCAGTTTTCGCCAATGAGTGTTTCAAAAACTTCATATTCATCAGTTTTCGCCGATGAGTGTTTCGAAAACTTGATACTCATCAGTTTTCGCCGGTGAGTGTTTCGAAACTTTGATTTTCTTGTTAATCTGTTTTCGCCGATGTGTGTTTCGAAAATTTTATATTAATTAGTTTTTGCGAAAACTTCATAATCATCATTTTTCGCCAAATGAGTGTTTCAATAACTTGATTTTCTTGTTAATCTGTTCTCGGTTATTAGTGTTTCGAGTACTTGATATTCATCTATTTTTGCCGATGAGTGTTTCAGAAACACTATATTCATCAGTTTTTACCCGTGAGTGTTTTGAAAACTTGATATTCATCATTTTTCGGCAATGAGTGTTTCAAAAACTTGATTTTCATGTTAATCACTTTTCGCCGATAAGTATTTCAAAAACCTGATAATCATCAGTTTTTGCCGGTGAGTGTTTCGAAAACTTGATATTTATTTGTTTTCGCCAATGAGTGTTTCGAAAACTTGATTTTCTTGTTAATCAGTTTTCGCCAATGAGTGTTTCGGAAACTTGATATTCATCAGTTTTCGCCAATGAGTGTTTCGAAAACTTGATTTTCTTGTTAATCAGTTTTCGCCGATGAGTGTTTCGAAAACTTGATATTCATCAGTTTTCTCCGGTGAGTGTTTCAAAAACTTGATAATCATCAGTTTTCGCCGGTGAGTGTTTGGAAAACTTGATATTCATTAGCTTTTGCCAATGGGTGTTTCGAAACCTTGAGTTTCTTGTTAATCAGTTTTCGCCAATGAGTGTTTCAAAAATATGGTATTCATCAGTTTTCGCCAGTGAGTGTTTCGAAAACTTGATATTCATCAGTTTTCACCAATGAATGTTTCGAAAACTTGATTTTCTTTTTAAACAGTTTTCGCCGATGAGTGTTTCGAAAACTTTATACTCATCAGTTTTCGCCGGTGAGTGTTTCGAAAACGTGATTTTCTTGTTAATCTGTTTTCGCCGATGAGTATTTCAAAAACTTGATAATCAGTAGTTTTCGCCAATGAGTGTTTCGAAAACTTGATATTCTTGTTAATCTGTTTTCGCTGATTAGTGTTTCGAAAACTTGATAATCATCAGTTTTCGCCGGTGAGTGTTTCGAAAACTTGATATTCATTAATTTTCGCCAATGGGTGTTTCGAAAACTTGATTTTCTTATTAATCTCTTTTCGCCGATGAGTGTTTCGAAAACTTGATAGTCATCAGTTTTCGCCGGTGAGTATTTCGGAAACTTGATTTTCTTGTTAATCTGTTTTCGCGGATGAGTGTTTCGAAAACATTATATTAATCAGTTTTCGCTGATGAGTGTTTTAAAAACTTGATAATGATCAGTTTACGCCAATGTGTGTTCCGAAAACATGATTTTCTTGTTAATCTGTTTTCAATGATTAGTGTTTCGGAAAGTTGATAGTCATCAGTTTTCACCGATGAGTGTTTCGGAAACTTGATATTCATCAGTTTTTGACGGTGAGTGTTTCGAAAACTTGATTTTCTTGTTAATCAGTTTTCGCCGTTAAGTGTTTTGAAAAGTTGATAATCATCTGTTTTTGCCGGTGAGTGTTTCGAAAACTTGATTTTATAGTTAATCAGTTTTCGCCAATGAGTGTTTCGAAAAGTTGATATTCATCAGTTTTCGCCGGTGAGTGTTTCGAAAAATTGATAATCATCAGTTTTCACAAATGAATGTTTCGAAAACATGATTTTCTTGTTAATCAGTTTTCGCCGATTAGTGTTTCGAAAACTTGATTTTCTTGATATTCATCAGTTTTCGCCAGTGAGTGTTTCGAAAACTTGATATTCATCAGTTTTCGCCAATGAGTGTTTCAAAAACATGATTTTCTTGTTAATCAGTTTTCGCCGATGAGTGTTTCGAAAACTTGATATTCATCAGTTTTCGCCGGTGAGTGTTTCGGAAACTTTATATTCATCAGTTTTTGCCATTAAGTGTTTCGAAAACTTGATTTTCTTGTTAATCTGTTTTCGCCGACGAGTGTTTCAAAAACTCGATATTCATCAGTTTTTACCAGTGAGTGTTTCGGAAACTTGATGTTCATCAGTTTTCTCGAACGTGTGTTTCGAAAGCTTTATTTTCTTGTTATTCAGTTTTTGCCGATGAGCGTTTTGAAACCTTGATATTCATTAGTTTTCGCCGGTGATTGTTTCAAAAACTTGATATTCATAAGTTTTCGCCAATGGGTGTTTCGAGAACATGATTTTCTTGTTAATCTGTTTTCGCCATTGAGTGTTACGAAAACTTGATATTAATTAGTTTTCGCTAGTGAGTGTTTTGAAAACTAGACATTCATCAGTTTTCGCCAGTGAGTGTTTGGAAAACATTATTTTGTTGTTCATTGGTTTACATCGATGAGAGTGTTAAAAACATTATATTCCACAGTTTTCACCGGTCAGTATTTCCAAAACTTGATAATCATCAGTTATCACAAATGAGTGTTTCGAAAACTTGATTTTCTTGTTAATCAGTTTTCGCCGATGAGTATTTCGAACACTTGATATTCATCAGTTTTCGCCGGTGAGTGTTTCGAAAACTTGATATTCATCAGTTTTCGCCAATGACTGTTTCGAAAACTTGATTTTCTTGTTAATCAGTTTTCGCTGATGAGTGTTTCGAAAATTTGATATTCATCAGTTTTCGCCATTGAGTGTTTCGAAAACTTGATATTCATCAGTTTTCACCAATGAGTGTTTCGAAAACTTGATTTTCTTGTTAATCTGTTTTCGCCGATGAGTGTTTCGAAACTTGATATTAATCAATTTTAGCCGATGAGTGTTTCGAAAACTTGATGTTCCTCAGTTTTCGCCGATGAGTGTTTCGAAAACTTGATTTTCTTGTTAATCTGTTTTCGCCAATTAGTGTTTCGAAAACTTGATGTTCCTCAGTTTTCGCCGATGAGTCTTTCGGAAACTTGATAATCATCAATTTTTGCCGGTGAGTGTTTCGAAAACATGATATTCATCAGTTTTCGCCAAAGGGTGTTTCGAAAACTTGATTTTCTTGTTAATCAGTTTTCGCCAATGAGTCTTTCAAAAACTAGATATTCATCTGTTTTCGCCGGTGAGTGTTTCGAAAACTAAATATTCATCAGTTTTCGCCAATGATTATTTCGAAAATTTGATTTTCTTGTTAATCTGTTTTCGCTGACGAGTGTCTCGAAAACTTGATATTCATCAAATTTCGCAGGTGAGTGTTTCGAAAACTTGATATTGATTAGTTTTCGCCATTGAGTGTTTCGAAAACTTGATATTAATCCGTTTTCGCCGATGAATGTTACGAAAACTTGATTTTCTTGTTAATCAGTTTTCGCAAGTGAGTGTTTCGAAAACTTTATATTCATCAGTTTTCGCCAATGAGTGTTTCGAAAACTTAATATTCATCAGTTTTCACGAATGAGTGTTTCAAAAACTTGATTTTCTTATTAATCGGTTTTCGCCGATGAGTGTTTCGAAAACTTGATATTGATCAATTTTTTCCGATGAGTGTTTCGAACTCTTGATATCCATCAGTTTTTGCCAATGAGTGTTTCGAAAACTTGTTTTTCTTGTTAACCAGTTTTCGACAATGAGTGTTTCGAAAACTTGATATTCATCAGTTTTCACCAGTGAGTGTTTCGAAAACTTGATATTCATCAGTTTTCACGAATGAGTGTTTCAAAAATTTGATTTTCTTATTAATCGGTTTTCCCCGATGAGTCTTTCGAAAACTTGATATTGATCAGTTTTCGCCGGTGATTGTTTCAAAAACTTGATATCCATCAGTTTTTGCCAATGAGTGTTTCGAAAACTTGATTTTCTTGTTAAACAGTTTTCGCCGATGAGTGTTTCCAAAACATGAAAATAATCAGTTATCGTCGGTGAGTGTTTGGAAAACTTGATATTCATAAGTTTTCGCCAATAGGTGTTTTGAAGACTTGATTTTCTTGTTAATCAGTTTTCGCCAATGAGTGTTTCAAAAACTTCATATTCATCAGTTTTCCCCGATGAGTGTTTCGAAAACTTGATACTTATCAGTTTTCGCCGGTGAGTGTTTCGAAACTTTGATTTTCTTGTTAATCTGTTATCGCCGATGTGTGTTTCGAAAATTTTATATTAATCAGTTTTTGCGAAAACTTGATAATCATCAGTTTTTGCCAAATGAGTGTTTCGAAAACTTTATTTTCTTGTTAATCTGTTTTCGCTGATTAGTGTTTCGAACACTTGATATTCATCAGTTTTCGCCGATGAGTGTTTCGGAAACTTGTTATTCATCAGTTTTTGCCGGTGAGTGTTTCGAAAACTTGATATTCATCTGTTTTCAGCAATGAGTGTTTCAAAAACTTGATTTTCATGTTAATCACTTTTCGCCGATAAGTATTTCAAAAACCTGATAATCATCATTTTTGCCGGTGAGTGTTTCGAAAACTTGATACTCATCAGTTTTTGTCAATAAGTGTTTCAGAAACTTGATTTTCTTGTTAATCAGTTTTCGCCGATGAGGGTTTTGAAAACTTGATATTCATCAGTTTTCGCCAGTGAGTGTTTCGAAAACTTGATTTTCTTGTTAATTAGTTTTCGCCGATGAGTGTTTCGAAGACCTGATATTCATCAGTTTTCACCGTTGAGTGTTTCGAAAACTTGATATTCATCAATTTTTACCGGTAAGTGTTTCAAAAACATGATATTCATCAGTTTTCGCAAGTGAGTGTTTCGAAAACTTGATTTTCTTGTTAATCAGTTTTTGCCAATCAGTGTTTCAAAAATATGGTATTCATCAGTTTTCGCCGGTGAGTGTTTCGAAAACTTGATATTCATCAGTTTTCACCAATGAGTGTTTCGAAAACTTGATTTTCTTTTTAATCAGTTTTCGCCGATGGGTGTTTCGAAAACTTTATACTGATCAGTTTTCGCTGGTGAGTGTTTAGAAAACGTGATTTTCTTGTTAATCTGTTTTCGCCGATGAGTGTTTCAAAACCTTGATAATCATTAGTTTTCGCCAATGAGTGTTTCGAAAACATGATTTTCTTGTTAATCTGTCTTCGCAGATTAGTGTTTCGAAAACTTGATAATCATCAGTTTTCGCCGGTGAGTGTTTCGAAAACTTGATATTCATTAATTTTCGCCAATGGGTGTTTCGAAAACTTGATTTTCTTATTAATCTCTTTTCGCCGATGAGTGTTTCGAAAACTTGATAGTCATCAATTTTTGCCGGTGAGTATTTCGGAAACTTGATTTTCTTGTTAATCTGTTTTCGCGGATGAGTGTTTCGAAAACATTATATTAATCAGTTTTCGCTGATGAGTGTTTTGAAAACTTGATAATCATCAGTTTTCGCCAATGTGTGTTCCGAAAACATGATTTTCTTGTTAATCTGTTTTCGCTGATTAGTGTTTCGGAAACTTGATAGTTATCCGTTTTCACCGATGAGTGTTTCGGAAACTTGATATTCATCAGTTTTTGACGGTCAGTGTTTCGAAAACTTGATTTTCTTGTTAATCAGTTTTCGCCGTTAAGTGTTTTGAAAAGTTGATAATCATCTGTTTTTGCCGGTGAGTGTTTCGAAAACTTGATTTTATTGTTAATCAGTTTTCGCCAATGAGTGTTTCGAAAAGTTGATATTCATCAGTTTTCGCCGGTGAGTGTTTCGAAAAATTGATAATCATCAGTTTTCACAAATGAATGTTTCGAAAACTTGATTTTCTTGTTAATCAATTTTCGCCGATGAGTGTTTCGAAAACTTGATATTCTTGTTAATCATCCGTTTTCTTCGGTGAGTGTTTCAAAAACTTGATAATCATCAGTTTTCGCCGGTCAGTGTTTCAGAAAATTGATATTCATTAGTTTTCGCCATTGTATATTTCGAAAACTTGATTTTCTTGTTAATCAGTTTTCACCACTGAGTGTTACGAAAACTTGATAGTCATCAGTAGTCACCGGTGAGTGTTTCGAAAACTTGATTTTCTTGTTAATCAGTTTTCGTCGATCAGTGTTTCGGAAACTTGATATTCATCAGTTTTTGCTGGTGAGTGTTTTGAAAACTTGATATTCATCAGTTTTTGCCAATGATTATTTCGAAAAGTTGATTTTCTTGTTAATATGTTTTCGGCAATCAGTGTTTCGAAAACTTGATATTCATGAGTTTTCGCCGGTGAGTGTTTCGAAAACTTAATATTCATTAGTTTTCGCCGATGAGTGTTTCGAAAACTTGATCTTCTTGTCAATCAGTTTTCGCCAATGACTGTTTCCAAAACTTGATATTGATTAGTTTTGACCGTTGACTGTTTCGAAAACTTGACATTCATTAGTTTTTGTCGGTGAGTGTTTCGAAAACTTGATATTCATCAGTTTTCACCAATGAGTGTTTCGAAAACTTGATTTTCTTGTTCATCAATTTTCGCCGGTAAGTGTTTCGAAAACATGATATTCATCAGTTTTTGCCAATGAGTGTTTCAAAAACTTGATATTCATCAGTTTTCGCCAATGAGTGTTTCGAAAACTATATTTTCTTCTTAATCAATTTTCGAGAATGAGTGTTTCGAAAAGTTGATATTCATCAGTTTTCACTAATGAGTGTTTCGAAAAACATGATATTCACCAGTTTTCACCAATGAGTGTTTCGAAAACTTTATTTTCTTATTAATCGGTTTTCGCCGTTGAGTGTTTCGAAAACTTGATCTTCATTAGTTTTCGCCGATGAGTCTTTCAAAATCTTGATATTCATCATTTTTCGCCAATGAGTCTTTCAAAAACTTGATATTATTGTTTCCGCCGATGAGTGTTTCGAAAACTTGATAATCATCAGTTTTCGCTAGTGACTGATTGGAAAACTTGATATTCATTTGTTTTCGCCAATGGTTGATTCAAAAACTTGATTTTCTTGTTAATCAGTTTTCACCAATGAGTGTTTCGAAAAGTTGATATTCATTACTTTTCGCCGGTGAGTGTTTCGAAAACATGATATTCATCAGCTTTCGCCAATGGGTATTTCGAAAACTTGATTTTCTTGTTCATCAGTTTTCGCCGATGAGTGTTTCGAAAACTTGATAATAATCGGTTTTCGCCGGTGAGTGTTTCAAAATCTTGATATTCATTAGTTTTCGCCAATGGGTGTTTCGAAAACTTGATATTCATCAGTTTTTGTAGTGAGTGTTTCGAAAACTTGATATTCATCAGTTTTCCACAATGAGTGTTTCGAAAACTTGATTTTCTTGTTAATCAGTTTTTGCCGATGAGTGTCTCGAAAACTTGATATTCATTAGTTTTCGCCAATGAGTGTTTCGAAAACTTGATTTTCTTGTTAATCAGTTTTCGCCGATGAGTGTTTCGAAAACTTGATATTCATCTGTTTTCGCCTATGAGTGTTTCGAAAACTTGATATTCATCAGTTTTCTGCAATGAGGGTTTCGAAAACTTGATTTTCTTGTTAATCAGTTTTCGCCAATGACTGTTTCGAAAACTTGATATTGATTATTTTTCGCCGTTGAGTATTTCGAAAACTTTATATTCATCAGTTTTTGCCGATGAGTGTTTTGGAAACTTGATATTCATCAGTTTTTGCCAATGAGTGTCTCGAAAACTTGATATTCTTGTTAATTAGTTTTCGCCAGTGAGTGTTTCGAAAACATGATATCCATCAATTTTTGCCAGTTAGTGTTTCGAAAACTTGATATTCATCAGTTTTCACCAGTGAGGGTTTCGAAAACTTTATTTTCTTTTTAATTAATTTTCGGCAGTGAGTCTTTCGAAAACTTGATATTCATCAGTTTTTGGCAATGAGTGTTTCGAAAACTTGATTTTCTTGTTAAACAGTTTTCGCCAATGACTCCTTTGAAAACTTGATTTGTTTTCGCCGGTGAATGTTTCGAAAACTTGATATTCATCAGTTTTCGCCAATGAGTGTTTCGAAAACTTGTTAATCAGTTTTCGCCAATGACTGTTTCGAAAACTTTATATTGATCAGCTTTTGCTGATGAGTGTTTCGAAAACTTTATATTGATCAGTTTTCGCTGGTGAGTGTTTCGAAAACAAGAAATTCATTAGTTTTCTACAATTGGTGTTTCGAAAACATGATTTTCTTGTTAATCAGTTTTCGACAATGAGTGTTTCAAAAACTTGATATTTATCAGTTTTCGCCAGTGAGTGTTTTGAAAACTTGATATTCATCAGTTTTCGCTGGTGAGTGTTTCGAAAACTTGATATCTATCAGTTTTTGCCAATGAGTGTTTCGAAAACTTGATTTTCTTGTTATTCAGTTTTCGCCGAGGAGTGTTTCGAAAACTTGATAATCATCAGTTTTCGCAATGGGTGTTTCGAAAACTTGATTTTCTTGTTAATCAGTTTTCGCGATTGACTGTTCCGAATCTTGATATTCATCAGTTTAATCCGGTGAGTGTTTTGAAAACATGATATTCTTCACTTTTCACCAATAAGTGTTTCAAAAACTTGATTTTCTTGTTAATCAGTTTTCGGTGATGAGTGTTTCAAAAACTTGATATTCATCAGTTTTCGTCGATTAGTGTTTCGAAAACTTGATATTCATCAGTTTTTGCCGATGAGTGTTTCGAAAACTAGATATTGATAAGTTTTTGCTGATTAGTGTTTCGAAAACTTGCTTTTCTTGTTAATCAGTTTTCGTCGATGAGTGTTTCGAAAAGTTGATTTTCATCAGTTTTCGTCGATGAGTGTTTCGAAAACTTGATATTCATCAGTTTTCGCCAATGAGTGTTTCGAAAACTTGATTTTCTTGTTAATCAGTTTTCGTCGATGAGTGTTTCGAAAATTGGATATTCATCAGTTTTCGTCGGTGAGTGTTTGGAAAACTTGATTTTTATCAGTTTTCGCCGATGAGTGTTTCGAAAACTTGATATTCCTCAGTTTTCGCCAATGGTTGTTTCGAAAACTTTATTTTCTTGTTAATCAATTTTCGCCGATGAGTGTTTTACAAACTTGATATTCAACATTTTTTGTCGGTGAGTGTTTTAAAAACTTGATATTCATCAGATTTCGCCGATGAGTGTTTTGAAAACATGATATTCATCAGTTTTTGCCAATGAGTGTTTCAAAAACTTGATTTTCTTGTTAATCAGTTTTCGCCAATAAGTGTTTCAAAAACTTGATATTCATTAATTTCCGTTAATGAGTGTTTCGGAAACTTAATTTTCATCAGTTTTCACCGATGAGTGTTTCGAAAACTTGATATTCATATATTTTCGCCAATAAGTGATTCAAAAGCTTGATTTTCTTGTTAATCTTTTTTCGCCGACGATTGTTTCGAAAACTTGATATTCATCAGTTTTCGCCGGTGACTGTTTCGAAAACTTGATATTCATCAGTTTTCGGCAATGAGTGTTTCGAAAACTTGATTTTCTTGTTAATATTTTTTCGACGACGATTGTTCCGAAAACTTGATATTCATCAGTTTTTGCCGGTGACTGTTTCGAAAACTTGATATTCATCAGTTTTCGGCAATGATTGTTTCGAAAACTTGATTTTCTTGTTAATTAGTTTTCACCAATGACTGTTTCGAAAACTTGATATTGATTAGTTTTTGCCGTTGAGTGTTTTAAAAACTTGATATGCATCAGTTTTCGCTGGTGAGTGTTTCGAAAACATGATATACATCAATTTTCACCAATGAGTGTTTCGAAAACTTTATTTTCATGTCAATCAATTTTCGCCAATGACTGTGTCGGAAACTTTATATTGATTACTTTTCGCTGGTGAGTGTTTCGAAAACTTGATATTCATCAGTTTTTGCCACTGAGTGTTTCGAAAACTTGATTTTATTGTTCATCAGTTTTTGCCGATGAGTGTTTCGAAAACTTGATAATCATCAGTTTTTGCTGGTGAGTGTTTTGAAAACTAGATATTCATTAGTTTTCGCCAATGGGTGTTTCGAAAACTTGATTTTCTTGTTAATCAGTTTTCGCCAATGAGTGGTTCGAAAACTTGATATTCATCACTTTTCGCCGGTGAGTGTTTCGAATAATTGATATTCATCAATATTCCCCAAAGAGTGTTTCGAAAACTTGTTTTTCTTGTTAATCAGTTTTCGCCGATGAGTGTTTCGAAAACTTTATTTTCTTGTTAATCTGTTTTCGCCGATGAGTGTTTCGAACCTTGATAATGATAAGTTTTCGTCGATGAGTGTTTTGAAAACTTGATATTCGTCAGTTTTTGCCAATGAGTGTTTCGAAAACTTGATTTTCTTGTTAATCTAACTTCACCGATTAGTGTTTCGAAAACTTGATATTCATTAGTTTTCATCGATGAGTGTTTTGAAAACTTGATATTCATCAGTTTTCTTTGGTGAGTGTTTCAAATACTTGATATTCTTAAGGTTTCGCCAATGGGTATTTCGAAAACTTGATTTTCTTGTTAATCTGTTTTCGCCGATGAGTGTTTCGAAAATTTGATATTCATCAGTTTTCGCCAGTGAGTGTTTCGAAAACATGATATTCATCAGGTTTTGTAACGTCCTAGTTTCTGTATTGATTTCAGTTGCGGAATTAGGTTATTTACTTAACTTCTTAAAATCCCGGTCTAATTTTTGTCTTTTTCTTTTCATGAAGTTAAGTGTTTCCCATGGATCGTTTACTCTCGGTTGGTTACTTTAACCTATGAAACTAGAAGTTACATGTTTGAAACTCTCGCGCTCTCCCAAAATACACATACCAATAAGGTTAACTGGAAATGAGGTACTATACCTCCGCATATTGCCTAAGCAGTTCAAACCTAGGTCTACAACGTATAATCCATACAGGCATACATATATACAAACATAAGTATTAAAGTTAGTGGCTCGCAGGCCCAAAATAGTACGTACTAAGCCTATGCTAGAGTGACATCAGAGTCACTGCCAAAAATGTGAGTCAGCTCTTGCTACCTGTCCATCTCACCCCTTTCTAAGTCCTTGGGGCATTCTCAACCCAAGGGAAGAAGAAAAGGATGTTAACTGCCTTCAGGATTTGGAAGTATCCCAAGAGGGGTACCTCCAGGAGCTCTACCTCAATCTCCGGCAATAGAATGTACCTGGGCATCTGAACACACTAACGTAATGAGATATAAAATCCCAATAACATAGATTACCAATTTTATATATAAAACTAATTAGTGGTTCAGCTGCATTCCTAAGAATACAGAAAAATGCTTCCTTCTCAATCAACAGATAATTTAAAGATGATACACATCAATTACAAGATACTTCCACTCTCAAAAGGAATCAATACATCAATCACATGATATTCCCATTCATACAAATGGTCATGCTGAAAACTGTAAATAGATGAAAAATCATTTTCATTTTCAAAACATGCATATTTACCTCTACATGCAACCGTCAAGTCTCTCCAGGACCTATTACAACTGGTTAAACCATTACCATCAAATCAAAAACCAATCTAATGAAACAGGACAATGCCGACTTACCATTTAACACTATGGAAAGCCTACCCAATAGGGCTAACAGGTAATTACCTAACATCCCAGGGCGTCCCCCGGTGTGCGCACAAAGTTAGAACCTTAGGATCACCAGTCCCAGACTGGATTATTTCCTCACTAGTTGCTAGGCAGCTACGTCCCGGACGCATTCCTAGCCAGCCTAGTGTGTCCTTTTCATACAGATCAAATTATACAATATAATTTTATTCACAGGTAATGTTTACTCAGTTGCCAATTACATTGCCTCTCAGGGCATCAAAACATAGTCATTGCCTCTCCAGGGCAGAAATGCTTAATCATTGCCTCTTCAGGGCAAAAACGCTTAATCATTGCCTCTTCAGGGCAGAAACACATAATCATTGCCTCACCGGGGCAGAAATACAAATATTGCCTCTCCAGGGCAAATTACCACTTTACTCTCCCAGGGCATAAGCACATCAGAATACAGATGCATGCTCAAAAGTCTGCCCTCCAAGGCATTTTCAGTTCACAGATGCATGCAAAAGTTCATTTTCATGGTTTGGATGCCATACACTTAAATAGCCTGATAAAAATCAATAATTTCAACCATTGGTCAACAAAAGTCAACCAGAAGTCAACCATATTGTCAAATATACCTTGCATAACAAGTAACAGGCATAACTAGCAATTTAAGCATCCAAAGGTCATGGAATTTTACCACAATCATTATTAATACATACTCAACAGCTTAAATCAATTTTCCAATAGAGACAATTGCAATTGGACCCTTAAATTCTCAAATCTTTTCAGAGGAGTCCATTTCTTTAAGGAAAGGAATTCAAGGCACATTTCAAGCAATTTGACTTCAGTTAGTCACCAAAATGGTCAATTAGGACCTGCTACAAACACCCAGAAAATCCCAACAGAATTGAACCAGAATTTGGGTAGAAATAGGACTTTTCAGTTTTTATCAAGTTTTTCTTGCAAATTAGTCCCTATTAACACCCAAATTCTGTTCTGGGTTGTTTCAAGTCAAAACTAGGGTGCAGCAAGTACCTAAAAGCTAATTGGGACTTGCTCATGCAGTTTCCACAGAAAAATAACAATCAGAAGACATACTTTTGCAGCAAAACACCTAAATTTTCCCAAAAATCAAGTTGAGCATAGAATGGGGTTAGAGGCCACTTTGACCACTTCCCTGCAAATACAGAGGTCCATACTAACATAAAGAACTAGAGAGTATAGAAATTTTACCACAGATAACTCAGTTTACACAAATTCTGAAAAAGGGGCAAAAACAGAAAAATCAGTTCACTTTAGTCCCTATTTCATACACTCCTCTGTTCTGACCTCTATCCAGCCCAGTTTAGCATCTCATAAGCATGATAAGACCACTTGTGGCTTGCACAGCAAGTGTGGGCAGCCACATCAGTACAGAATTGCCAGTTTTGCAAGTGTTTCACTCATTTTGCCATTTTTTTCCTCTTTTGACCCTTTTTCTCTTTTCTAGCCCATAAGTTAACACCTTTTCTGTTTGGGGAGGGTACTTAGGAGGTTTAGAGGGTGGGAGAACAGGCCTACCCTCTTGGAACCTGAGTACCCAAGTTTTAGGGTTGAACAGTCCACTTATACCCTCTTTCATACATATCTTGCCTAACCTTTACTCTAAGGGTGCTTTAACCCTATCTTTCTTTCTTTCACCCTTAGTTCCTTCACTGCCCAGTGTCCTAAACCTCTAAATTCAGAAAAATAATCCCACAATGTCACAGAGCACATAGCCAAAATTCAACAAGCATTCATAGTTGAAAATCACAAATATTGTGTTTTCTTGGCTTGTGTAAGCTCCATGATTCCAGCTAGCATTTTCAGAGTTATGACAGTTAAGAAACTCAGCAAAACATAAAATATGCACAAAAAAAACAGCATTCCCAAGCTTGCAAGACCCTCTTGGAAAAATTTAGTTATTCTCTCAAAAATCACATGTGTACTCATCTTTGCATTCTATGAGTTTCTAAATCAAAAAATTAAGCATGGGATAGGTGAATCCTCAGTATATAGCCACTGTGAGAAAACCAGAAAGGTCATGAGGGAGGTACACACACTAACCAGCAGCAGTTCAAAGAGTCCACTGGCCAATTTTTGCTTAGAAAATTTATCCCAATCTCATGACTTTCTTGTTTTAGCTTAGAAATTCACTTTATCATTTTTATACCAGAAGTTTGTCTTTCCAAGACCCTTAAAAGAATTACCAGCTAGTATTTGATAACTTAACAATAGTGAAAAAGAATTTTGCAGCAGATGACAGTAGGAGAAGAAGGATAAAATCAGTTTTATTGAAAGAGTCTTTCATCCTTATGGCTAAAAAGCATGACTACTGAACCAGAGGTTCCATGAGTGAACATGTCAAATTTCTAACACCAAAAGGTCCTAATAACATTTATTGGTTCATTTAAACTCAGTTCAGCACCCAAAACACCAGATGCAACAAAACAGCAAGCATACACTTCCACAACAGAGAAACAGCATTTTTAGCAGAAAATCAACAAATTTTCGAGGCTCTGAAACCCTGTACGGCAGCCTCTGATCATACATGCATGAAGGGGCTTTGACAGTTCATTCTCTTAGCTTTCTAATGACTACTCACACGCTCAATTTGGACAAGAAATGAAGGAGATATGTTCCCTGGAAGCTTCACTGCCCGAAACAGGGCATTTTGTGGCAGCCTCGGGAAATTGAGTCATAGAGGCTCATACCACCATTTCTGGTGGATGCTCTTGGCTCAGGGATGGAGAAGGAAGGGTAACACTACGTTACCTTGATTTCCAGAAGAAGAGACACGGATTTGGGCCTCTGAATAGCTTGGGCAAACTGATGCAAAATAGCAAGGTTTCTGGTGTGAGTGTGAGTGTGGATTTCTGCTTCTCTCTCTACCTCCAGCTACAATCCTCCGATTCTCCCAGCTCACACACGACCTCAGCCTCTCTCTGGACCTGTTCTCTCTTGCTCTCAGCTCTCAACTTATGATTTTAGCTACTGGTGTGGCTTTCTCTCGGTTTTCACTTCCTTTTATAGCCACCAAGGCATGTGTGAGTGAAATGATGAGTGTGGTGAGGTGTCTAATGGTGGAGGCAAATTGAAATGCATTTAGACACCTAAGTGAGGTGTGCTGGCAGCTTAAGGGCTGTTTGGGTGATTATTTTAGGTGCTTAGGTCTCGGGTAGACTTTAATCTAGGTGTGTTAGTGAGTGATGCTTAAGAGGTTGTTTAATTTGGGTTCTAAAGTGATGGGTCTTGATATTTAAATCCTATTTCTTGTCACTTTCTCCTTGCTTTCGGTTTCCTCAAATTGCTGGCAACTATAAACACCTTAATTGGGTATTTACTTGGCTTTAAAACTAGTAAATTCGGTTACAAGCTCTTAAAGACATTAAAAGGGATTAATTTGTGATAAGTTTCCTATTTATTACTATTTTTAAAATATGTAACTCACCTATTTGTGTTTGTTTTTGATTTAATTTCATGGCTGGCACTTTGTAGGATAGTTTAGGCTGTCTCTAAGTGGTTAAATTGGGCTTCCTTAGGCCTTAAGTAAGCTAAAGGGCTAAAGCTCCAATTTTTCAATTCTTTCATTGTAGTCCTGAATTTTCACTGGAGAAAATGTATCTTTTTAGGACTCTTCTTGAGGTTGGGGTCCCTTAACTAGGTCTTAGGGTATCTCTAAAGTGTCCTAGGGTATCTTTCTAGGGTCAAATAGATCTTTTCTGCCCTATTTAATTCCTTAAAGAAAAAGGTTAAAAACTAACTTATTCTTTTCAATTTAGTCCCTAAGGTTAGGGTTAGGGTTCCTCTGGTCATTTTTCTCTGGTTTTTGGGTCTCTTGACCTCTACTTAGGGTTTCATAAACTTAATTACAAACAAAAACAAAGGCAAACACATCCAAACACTTAAAAATCAAAAAGTCAAACAAGTTGAAGAAAAGTCAACACAAAAGTCAACAACTTAGAAAAGTCAAAACTTTGACTTTTTGGTCAAAGTTGAGTTCCCATTTTTGGGATATTATAGTTTTCACCAATGAGTGTTTCGAAAACTTCATTTTTTTGTTTATCAATTTTCGCTGATAAGTGTTCCGAAACCTTGAATTTCTTGTTAATCAGTTTTCGCCGATGAGTTTTTGGAAAACCTGATTTTCATTAGTTTTTACCGTTGAGTGTTTTGAAAACTTGATATTCATCAGTTTTCAGCAATGAGTGTTTCGAAAACTTGATTTTCTTGTTAATCTGTTTTCGCCGGTAAGTGTTTTGAAAACTTGATACTCATCAGTTTTCGCCGTTGAGTGTTTCGAAAACTTGATATTCATAAGTTTTCGGCAACGAGTGTTTCGAAAACTTGATTTTCTTGTTAATCAGTGTTCGCCAATGACTGTTTCAAAAACTTGATATTGATCAGTTTTCACCGATCAGTGTTACGAAAACTTGATATTCATTAGTTTTCGCCAGTGAGTGTTTCGAAAACTTGATATTCATCAGTTTCTGACAATTAGTGTTTCGAAAACTTGATTTTCTTGTAAATTAGTTTTCGTCGATGAGTCTTTTGAAAACTTGATAATCATTAGTTTTCGCTGGTGAGTGTTTCGAAAACTTGATATTCATTAGTTTTCTCCGATGGGTGTTTCGAAAACTTGATTTTCTTGTTAATCAATTTTCGCCGATGAGTGTTTCGAAAACATGATATTCAACAGTTTTCAATGATGAGTGTTTCGAAAACTTGATATTCATCAGTTTTCACCAATGAGTGTTTCGAAAACTTGATTTTCGCGTTAATCAGTTTTCGCCGATGAATGTTTCGAAAACTTGATATTCATCTGTTTTCGTCGGTTAGTGTTTCGAAAACTTGATATTGATCAGTTTTCGCCAGTGAGTGCTTCGAAAACTTGATTTTATTGTTAACAAGTTTTCGCCGATGAGTGTTTTGAAAACTTGATATTCGTTAGTTTTCGCCGATGAGTGTTTCGAAAACTTGATATTCATCAGTTTTCGCCAGTCAGTGTTTTAGAAAGTTGATATTCATCAATTTTCGCCAATGAGTATTTCGAAAACTTCATTTTCTTGTTAATCAATTTTCGCCAATGAGTGTTTCCAAAAATTGATATTCAGAAGTTTTTGACAGTGAGTGATTCGAAAACTTGATATTCTTCAGTAGTCGCCAATGAGTGTTCCGAAAACTTGATTTTCTTGTTAATCAGTTTTCGCCGATGTGTGTTTCAAGAACTTGATATTCTTGTTAATCTGTTTTCGCCAATGAGTGTTTCAGAAACTTGAAATTCATCAGTTTTTGCCAATGAGTGTTCCGAAAACTTGATTTTCTTGTTAATAAGTTTTCGCCGGTGAGTGTTTCGGAAACTTGATATTCATCAATTTTCGCCAATGAATGCTTCGAAAACTTGATTTTCTTATTAATCATTTTTCGCTGA
This sequence comes from Senna tora, assembly GCA_014851425.1. Lineage (NCBI taxonomy): Eukaryota > Viridiplantae > Streptophyta > Magnoliopsida > Fabales > Fabaceae > Senna > Senna tora. Next base: position 38,190,426 of record CM026267.1, on the reverse strand, counting down.
TGAGTGTTTCAAAGACTTGATATTCATCAGTTTTCGCCGTTGAGTCTTTCGAAAACATGATATTCATCAGTTTTCGCCATTGAGTGTTTCGAAAACTTGATTTTCTTGTTAATCAGTTTTCGCCGACGATTGTTTCGAAAACTTGATAGTCATTCGTTTTCGCTGGAGAGTGTTTCGAAAACTTGATATTCATCAGTTTCCGGCAATGAGTGTTTCAAAAACTTGATTTTCTTGTTAATCTGTTTTCGCCAATGACTGTTTCGAACAGTTGATATTGATTAGTTTTCGCCGGTGAGTTTTTCGAAAACTTGATATTCAGTAGGTTTCGCCAATGGGTGTTTTGAAAACATGATTTTTTTGTTAATCAGTTTTCGCTAATGAGTTTTTCAAAAACCTTATATTCATCAATTTTGCCCAATGAGTGTTTACAAAACCTGATATTCATCAGTTTTCACCGGTGAGTATTTCAAAAACTAGATATTCATCAGTTTTTACCAATGAGTGTTCCAAAAACTTGATTTTCAAGTTAATCAGTGTTCGCAGATGAGTGTTACCAAAACTTGATATTCATCCGTTTTTGCCAATGAGTGTTTCGAAAACTTGCTTTTCTTGTTAATCGGTTTTCGTCGATGAGTGTTTCGAAAACTTGATAATCATCAGTTTTCACCGGTGAGTGTTTTGAAAACTTGTTATTCATTAGTTTTCGCCAATGGGTGTTTCGAAAACTTGATTTTCTTGTTAATCAGTTTTCGCCAATGAGTGTTTCGAAAACTTGATATTCATCACTTTTCGCCTGTGAGTGTTTCGAAAACTTGAAATTCATCAATTTTCACCAATGGGTGTTTCGAAAACTTCATTTTCTTGTTAATCAATTTTCACCAATGACTGTTTCGAAAACTTGATATTGATTAGTTTTCGCCGTTGAGTGTTTCAAAAACTTGATATTCATTAGTTTTCGCTGGTGAGTGTTTCGAAAACTTGATATTCATCAGTTTTTGCCAATGTGTGTTTCAAAAACTTGATTTTCTTGTTAATCAGTTTTCGCCGATGAGTGTTTCGAAAACTTGATATTCATCAGTTTTCGCCGATTAGTGTTTCGAAAACTTGATATTCATCAGTTTTCGCCAATGAGTGTTTAGAAAACATGATTTTCTTGTTAATCAGTTTTCCCCAATGAGTGATTCGAAAACTTGGTATTCATCACTTTTTGCCGGTGAGTGTTTCGAAAACTTGATATTCATTAATTTTTGCAAATGGGTGTTTCGAAAACTTGATTTTCTTGTTAATCAGTTTTCGCCGGTTAGTGTTTCGAAAACTTGATATTCATCAATTTCCCCCAATGAGTCTTTCGAAAACTTGATTTTCTAGTTAATCATTTTTCGCCGATGAGTGTTTCGAAAACTTGATATTCATCAGTTTTCGCCGGTGAGTGTTTCGAAAACTTGATTTTCTTGTTAATCTGTTTTCGCCGATGAGTGTTTCGAAACTTCATATTGATCAGTTTCCGCCGATGAATGTTTTGAAAACTTGATATTCATCAGTTCATGCCAATTAGTGTTTCGAAAACTTGATTTTCTTGTTAATCTGTTTTCGCCGATTAGTGTTTCGAAAACTTGATGTTCATCAGTTTTCACCGGTGAGTGTTTCGAAAACGTGATATTCATCAGTTTTCGCCAGTGACTCTTTTGAATATTTGATATTTATTAGTTTTCGCCAATGAGCGTTTCGAAAACTTGATATTCATCAGTTTTCGTTGGTGAGTGTTTCGAAAACTTGATATTCATTAGCTTTCGCCAATGAGTGTTTCGAAAAATCGATTTTCTTGTTAATCAGTTTTCGTTAATGAGTTTTTCGAAAACTTGATATTCATCAGTTTTCACTAAGCAGTGTTTCGAAAACTTGATATTCTTTAGTTTTCGCCAATGAGTGTTTCGAAAACTTGATTTTCTTGTTAATCTGTGTTCGCCAATGTATGTATCAAAAACTTGATATTGATCAGTTTTCACCGATGAGTGTTACAAAAACTTGATATTCATTAGTTTTCGCCAGTGAGTGTTTCGAAAACTTGATATTCATCAGTTTCCGGCAATTAGTGTTTCGAAAACTTGATTTTCTTGTTAATCAGTTTTACCTGATAAGTGTTTTGAAAACTTGATAATCATTAGTTTTCGCCGATAAGTGTTTCGAAAACATAATATTCATTAGTTTTTTCCAATGGGTGTTTCGATAACTTGATATTCCTCAGTTTTCGCTAGTGAGTGTTTCGAAAACTTGATATTCATCAGTTTTCACAAATGACAATTTCGAAAACTTGATTTTCTTGTTAATTAGTTTTGGCCAATGAGTGTTTCGAAACTTGATATTGATTAGTTTTCGCCGTTGAGTGTTTCGAAATCTTGATCTTCATTATTTTCGCCGGTGAGTGTTTCGAAAACTTGATATTCATCAGTTTTCGCCATCGAGTGTTTCGAAAACTTGATATTCCTCAATTTTCGCCAATAAGTGTTTCAAAAACATGGTACTCATGAGTTTTCGCCAATGGGTGTTTCGAAAACATGATTTTCTTATTAATTAGTTTTCGCCGATAAGTGTTTCGAAAACATGATATCCATCCGTCTTTGCGAATGAGTGTTTCGAAAAGTTGGTTTTCTTGGTAATCATTTTTCGCCGATGAGTGTTTCGAAAACTTGATAATCATCAGTTTTCGCCAGTGAGTGTTTTGAAAACATGATATTCATTAGTTTTCGCCAATGGGTGTTTCGAAAACTTCATTTCCTTGTTAAACAGTTTTCGCCAATGAGTGTTTCAAAAACTTGATATTCAACACTTTTCGCCTGTGCGTCTTTTGAAAACATGATATTCATCATATTCACCAATGAGTGTTTCGAAAACTTGATTTTCTTGTTAATCAATTTTCGCCGATAAGTGTGTCAAAAACTTGATATTCATCAGCTTTCGCCAATTAGTGTTTCAAAAACTTGATATTCATCAGTTTTTGCCGGTGAGTATTTCGAAAACTTAATATTTATCAGTTTTCGCCAATGAGTGTTTCAAAAACTTGATTTTCTTGTTAATTAGTTTTCGCCGATGAGTGTTTCGAAAACTTGATATTCATTAGTTTTCGCCGGTGAGTGTTTCGAAAACTTGATATTCATTAGTTTTCGCCAATGGGTGTTCCGAAAACTTCATTTTCTTATTAATCAGTTTTCGTGAGTGTTTCCAAAACTTGATTTCATCACTTTTCGCCGGTCAGTGTTTCGAAAACTTGATATTCATTAGTTTTCGCCAATGGGTGTTTCTAAAAGTTGATTTTCTTGTTAATCAGTTTTCCCCAATGTATGTATCAAAAACTTGATATTGATCCGTTTTCACCGATGAGTGTTACAAAAACTTGATATTCATTAGTTTTCGCCAGTGAGTGTTTCGAAAACTTGATATTCATCAGTTTCCGGCAATTAGTGTTTCGAAAACTTGATTTTCTTGTTAATCAGTTTTACCTGATAAGTGTTTTGAAAACTTGATAATCATTAGTTTTCGCCGGTAAGTCTTTCGAAAACATAATATTCATTAGTTTTCTCCAATGGGTAACTTAGTTCAATTACCTATAACTGATACATAACCTAGATCAAATTCACAATTTTCCATATCCTTCCTAATCCCCAACAATCATCCATGAGTGTAGGCATACAACAAGAGATCCACCAATTTCATGTCTATGTCAATCGCTAATAACTACCCATGCTTATGGATAAAGTCCATAAGTTTCATGTTTGAGACAATCATTAACAACTATTCAATAAATCACACACATAAAGAAAATCTATAAGTTAAGTCACACAAGTTCATCAAGCAATCTACTCTTGAGGGACTAAGGTGAGAGTGTCCCTTGTGATATACCGAGACTAATGAATTGTCAACTTAAGAGGCTCTCTATCTATGTCTTTAGCTCACTTAGTTCTAGAGGGAATATTTTGTATGGTGCTATAAGGATTGATCCCATTCCACAAAGCAACTCCATAGAAGACTCTACTCCACTCTTAGGTGGAAGACTAGCCATCTCCTCTGAAACTTTATTAGAATAATCTATCACTACATGAATACTTTCTAGATTTGAGGAATATCAACTTAAGAGGAACATAGAAAACTCACTCGTTAAATATCACCTACAAAATCATTGGTTTTCCCATAATTATTCAAGGTCATTTATTCTTCACAATTACCCGATTAAGTTTTCTATAATCAATAAATATCCTAAAGTTTCGATCCTTCCTCTTGACAAATAGTATCGATGCACTCCATGGTAATGCACTAGGTTTGACAAACTTCCTACTTAAAAGATCTTCTATTTGTGTCTATAGTTCACCTAACTCGGGAGTAGACACTCTACAGGGCATTATAGAGATCGGTCCCGTACTGGGGATCAACTCTATAAAGAATCGAACTTCTCTACCAAGAGGGAGACTAGTTATCTCATCTAGAAAGACATTAGGAAAATCTACAACAATAGAAATTTTGCTAAGCTTATGCTGGATTTCTACTTCAGAGAAATAGAGAAAACATACTCTTTCAATCTTCTCCTCGTTTCACTTACTGACATTTATTTATTTATTTATTTTTGGTATCCATAAAAGTCACAAACTTTTCAAAACAATTTAGGACCACCTGATTTTCAGACAACCGGTTTATTGCTAAGATTACATCAAAACCTGATAAAGTGCACATTAAAGGATCTATTCTTCATAACTATTAGGTAGATTAGGCATATATAAAAAAAAATAACAATGCCCCGTCTATTAGGGATTTGAAAAGACAAATCCAATGGAAGAGTGGTCATTGACAATATACTTCCTCCAAGGGTTTTCCCACAATGTGAACAGGAGTTATGTGCGACATTGCCTATCATGGGTTTCTTACCTCTAACATTATTGCCCTTGAAGGAATTCATTGGCCTCTTTTTGTTGGAGTAAATTCTCTATTTTACTTCCTATGCTCTTTCTAAATTACTAGCAACCACTTGATACTTGTTAACTAGAGCCATCTTGCTCATATTCTCAAAAAGGGAATACAACTTTCCTCACGGTGGGGTTTAGTGCCGCTCCCAGATGTGTAGCCTTCCAGGCTTCATCCGGGCGATACTTCAACCTAGAAGAGAATTTAGATAAATCCTCAATTTTGGCTAAGAATTCCTGAAATGGCATACCACACTGTTTCAACTTTGTGAACTCAATGTCCTTCTTGCTCCTCACATCTTCTGGGTTATACTTCACCAGAAGAGCGATTTTAAAGGAATCCCAAGTGAATGGAATACCCTCATCCTTAATTAGTTGACGAGTTTCCTTCCACCAATTCTCAGCTGCTCCACCTAACTTGTGAGTGGCAAACTCAACCTTCTTCAACACTCATCAGCTAATGCTAGGTTAGACTATCCCTTAAAGGTAGGTGTTGATTTCTGAAATTCCACATACCCTCAATTACTATCACCTCCCACTAACCGAACTTGAGGTACAATGTTCCCTTCTCCTCGGATGTGATGCAATGTTTGGGGAACAGTAGTGACTTATCCATTCATGGCCTCTGCCATTTCCCACAAGGTTTGCATCATTCCAACGAGGTTTACCTCAACTCTTTCATCACTTCCTACATTTCCCTTAGGGTGAGGCATACTTCACTCTATAAAACAAATAGTATTGATTTTTCAATAACAGCTCTATTCATAAAGTTAGTATGACTCAAGAAGAAACATAAACTACCCAAACCTAAACTCCCCTTCCTCTAATCAGACTTGAATACAAGCTAGTACTATTGCCAATCCTTTACTAACTAACCTGATTCAAGTCTTCCTATGAGGAATCTACTTCCTATATACCTAGTTCGAACTCTTCTATCCAGTTCTAACTAAGGTATTGTTTGCTCTGATACCAAATCTGTAACACCCCAATTCCTTACGTCCATTTTAGTATATAAATGATATGAATTAGTGTGTTACTAGCCTTTCTTACCCGAGTCCATTTAAATTTTAACCAATTTGGTTAATTAAGTGGGATCAGTTTGGGCACTAGCCTCGGGTTCTCATACATTGCAGCGGAAACTAGAACTAATAAAGCTCTACGATAACCTGATACAAACACATGTGAACAAAGTGTTCTTGTTAAACTATTGTATGCCTTGGCATTTTATTATACAACACATAAGGTTAGTTAATACAAGGAGAACTGGAGGCAACAACCCTGCCACTCAGATCTCATCAAAACACTAACAAGTGAGTATAACTCTGTTATTCATACATAGTTCCTTCATCCCTATCTGCATATACTACCTAGTTAGCCAACATGGCCCTTCCAAAAAGGTATACGACAATGGGCTAAAGGAATGTGGATACCAAACACAACAAGAAAACATATTGCCATATGCTTATAGTACTTACTAAGATGATAACCTTTTCACTATATGTACCATTACATTCTTAATTACTGTTACTCAGTCCGGAACTAATTTCTGTCTTCTTTCTAACTCCGCCTCCAATGAGCTTAGGGACCTAGGCATCTGATACACATCAACGTAATCGTGAGATTTATAATCTCAGTAATCATAGCAACCTGTTTTGAAAACCGTTAATGTGTACCACTGTATCATCATAAAGAAAATCCCTGCATTTCCTCATACATTTCATAACGTTTAAAACATGGATGCATTATCATTCAATTCTTTGAAGCATAATAAAACATAGCATGTATTCTTGTGAATGCAACATTTGATACATCATTTCAAAACACTTATTCAATTCATTCATTGGTATGGTATGGAAAAGTATCGTCCTCATCTTTGCAAAACATCATAAATTAGAGAAATATGAATATACATAAAACATTTCATCATACCATCATCATTCATAATCTCAAGGGTACTGAAATAACACATAATAAACATGTGGGCATCTAGCCCCAATTTCATAAAACATATGAGCATCGGGAGTGCCGCAACGCGAACACTCGCACACATCCATACATTCAACATCATTGTAGGACCCTTTGTGTCTTTCCCGAAGGATCAACAATTCGTCCCTCATAACATCATCATTAGAGGACCATTTGTTTCTTTCCCGAAGGATCAACAATTTGCCTCTCATAACATTCAATTATACCTAGGATTCATCATGTTGTCCCAGAGGATCAACTGCTCAATTCCTTGAACACATACATTCATAGGATTCATTGCGTCTTCCCTTAAGAATCAACCTATTGCAAGCATTGTGTCTTTCCCTGTGGATCAACAATTTATATGCATGGTATCTTTCCTTAAGAGTCGACAATTCACCTCCGTGATATGCTATTCACATATACATATATTGAAAAGAATAGGTCCCAATCATGGTTCGCCTAATTTTAAGCATGTCGCTCTTAAATGGCCACATAGGGCATACTAGCTTAAAATTCGGTAACCAACATGGTGTTTTTATAAAATTAAATTCTTAATTGATTGGATGTTTTACCATCCCAAATAATGACACGACCATAGAAATCCCAACAGCCGTCCTATACCGACAATTGGTCAATCGATTATGGACCCATTCTTTACCGATACATGTACATTGAATACTAGCTCTCTTTTCTTTCTTTCTATGTTATTTCCCCTTGATTCATATTTCAAATTACTTAAAAATCATTGAGCATCAAGTTCGAGAATGAAATTAAGTGCTTAAAACATCAATAAAAGTGATTAAGTTCACTTTGCAAAATAGGGGCCTATCAACGGGCTGATTAGGGGCCATCAGCCGGCTGATTGGCCCTTAATTTCGAAGAATAAAATTTTCCAGAGACCTATCAGACGGCTGTTAGGACCTATCAGCCGGCTGATAGCTCTCTGGAGAGCTAATTCAGCCACTTTAAAAACACAACAGCCGGCTGTTCTTAAGCCATCAGCCGGTTGTTCTAAATCTGGAATTTTCTAGGCAAAATATGTACGTTTCTGGGCAAAAACATGAACATTTATGAAAAATTTAAAGCTATCAGTCGGCTGTTCATAATCTGGAAAATTTCTGGGTAAATTATGAACACATCAGCCGACTGTTCTAGCTATCAGCCGGCTGATACGGGTCGAAAATGCTTTTTAAAACATCTTTTTGACCAGATTAAAGCCCCACACTTGAAAATTAAAAGAGTTTACTTGTTGGAACTTAATCCCTATCATTTTCACAGCAAAACCCATCAAAATTTCAGCTCAAACACATGTTTTTTCATGCTTAAATTTCAATATGAAAATACACAAAACCCATACCCATACCCATGACCAATTTTCCATTTTCTAGCATTCCAGCATACATGCAACATCATCTAAGCATCCATTCAAGTTCTAAAACTCAGAAATGCAAGTTTTAATCCTCTCTTTCAGCTTAAAATATCATATTCAAGAATTTCTCCATTTGAGCTAAAACGATGAATTTCAAAAATGAGAGGAAGGAAGCTTTGATTACCTTGTTTCCGTGCTTAGATTACGTTTCTTGTGATGTGTAGATGCTTTTCTACGGATTTTCCTAGCTCGAATCATGTCCTCCTAGCTCAAATCTTCATTGTTCTCCCTTAAGCTTTCTTCTCCTTCTCTCTCTAACTCTCTCTCTCTAAAATTGTAGAATGAGCTATTCTGAACTTTGTTGTGCAAATAAGCTGAATTTAGGGTCTTAGAGAAAAAATCACATTTCTCACCCTAAACCATAACCTTCCCTTCATATAAGTCCCTCACTGTTCTAACCCTTTCCTTCTAGTCCTTATTAGATTAGCTACTCTAAACTAATGTAACTACATGCTTTCTAAATGCATCAAACAATCTCAAACACAAGAAATTAGTTAGAGTTAATTCACAATTGATCATTCCATTAACTGAAAAAGGCGGATATTACATAATCGACGAAAACTAATTAACAAGAAAATCAAGTTTTCGAAACACTCACCCACGAAAACTGATGAATATCAACTTTTCGAAACACTCATCGGCAAAAACTGATTAATGAAAAAATCATGTTTTTGAAACACTCATTAGCGAAAACTATTGAATATCAAGATTTCGAAAGACTCACCGATGAAAACTTATCAATATCATGCTTTCGAAACAGTCATTGGCGAAAACTGATTGACAAGAAAATCATGTTTCGGAAACACTCATTGGCAAAAATTGATGAATATCAAGTTTTCGAAACACTCACTAGTGAAAACTGATTAGCAGGAAAATCAAGTTTTCGAAACACTCACCGGCAAAATTTGATGAATATCAAGTTATCGAAACACTCATCGGCGAAAACAGATTAACAATAAAATCAAGTTTTTGAAACACACATTGGCGAACTGATGAATATCAAGTTTTCGAAACACTCACCGGCGAAAACAAACGAATATCAAGTTTTCGAAACACTCAACGACGAAAACAAATCAATATCAAGATTGCAAAACAGTCGTTGGCGAAAACAGATTAACAAGAAAATCTAGTTTTCAAAGAAATCATTGCCGAAAACTGATGAATATCAAGTTTTCCGAACCACTCACCGGCGAAAACTGATGAATGTCAAGTTTTCGAAACAATCATCGGTGAAAACTAATGTACAAGAAAATCAAATTTTCGAAATAATTAATGGCAAAAACTAATGAATATCAAGTTTTCGAAAGACTCACCAGCGAAAACTAATGAATAACAAGTCTTTGAAACACTCATTGGCGAAAACTGATTAATAATAAAATCAAGTTTTCGAAACACTCATTGGCGAAAACTGATGAATGTCAAGTTTTCAAAACACTCACCGGTGAAATCTAATGAATATCAAGTTTTCAAGACACTCATTGGCGAAAACTGATTAATAAGAAAATCAAGTTTTTGAAACACCCATTGGCGAAACCTAATGAATATCAAGTTTTCGAAACACTCATTGGCGAAAACTGATAATTATCAAGTTTTCGAAACACTCATCGGCGAAAACTGATGAATATCAAGTTTTCGAAACACTCATCGGCGAAAATTGATTAACAAGAAAATCAAGTTTTCGAAACACTCATTGGTAAAAACTGATGAATATCAAGTTTTCGAAATACTCACCGGCGAAAACTGATGAATATCAAGTTTTCAAAGAAGTCATCAGCGAAATTTAATTAACAAGAAAATTAAGTTTTTAAAACAGTCATCCGCGAAAATTGATGAATTTCAAGTTTTCGAAACACTCACCGGTGAGAACTGATGAATATCATGTATTCGAAACACTCATTGGCGAAATCTGATTAACAAGAAAACCAATTTTTCAAAACACTCATTGGCGAAAACTAATGAATATGACGTTTTCGAAAGACTCACTGGCAAAAATTGATGATTATCATGTTTTCGAAACACTCATTGACGAAAACTGATGAATATCAAATTTTCGAAACACTCACCGGCCAAAACTAATGAATATCAAGTTTTCGAGACATTCATCAGCAAAAACTGATTAACAAGAAAATCAAGTTTTGGAAACATGCATTGGCGAAAACTAATGAATATCCAGCATTCGAAACACTAATCGGCGAAAACTGATGAATATCAAGTTTTCGAAACACTCATTGGCGAATATAGATTAACAAGAAAATCAAGTTTTCGAAACACTCATTGGTGCAAACTGATTAATATTAAGTTTTCGAAACACTCACCAGCGAAAACTAATGAATATAAAGTTTTATAAACACTCATAGGCAAAAATTGATTAACAAGCAAATCAAGTTTTTGAAACACACATTGGAGAAAACTTATGAATATCAAGTTTTCCAAACACTCACCTGCGAAAACCAATTATTATCAAGTTTTCAAAACACTCATCGGCGAAAACTGATTAGTAAGAAAATCAAGTTTTCGAAACACTAATTGGCGGAAACTGATGAATAACAAGTTTTCGAAACACTCACTTGCGAAAACTAATGAATATCAAGTGTTCGTAACACTGATCGGTGAAAACTGATCAATATCAAGTTTTTGAAACAGTCATTGGTGAACACTGATTAACAAGAAAATCAAGTTTTCGAAACACTCGTTGCCGAAAAGTAATGAATATCAAGTTTTCAAAACACTCACTGGCAAAAACTGATGAGTATCAAGTTTTCGAAACCCTCACCGGCGAAAACAGATTAACAAGAAAATCAAGTTTTCGAAACACTCATTGGCGAAAACTGATGAATATCAAGTTTTCGAAACACTCACTGGCAAAAACTGATGAATATCAATTTTTCGAAACACTAATCGGCGAAAACTGATTGACAAGAAAATCAATTTTTCGAAACACTCATTGGCAAAAATAGATGAATATCAAGTTTTCGAAACATTCATCGATGAAAACTGATCAATATCAAGTTTTCGAAATACTCATAGGCCAAAACTGATAAAGAAGAAAATCAATTTTTCGAAACACTCATTTACGAAAACTGATGAATATGAAGTTTTCGAAACACTCACCGGCGAAAACTGATGAATAACAAGTTTTCAAAACACTCATCGGCGAAAACTGATTAACAAGGAAATCAAGTTTTCGAAACACCCATTGGCAAAAACTAAAGAATATCAAGTTTTCGAAACACTCACCTGCGAAAACTAATGAATATCAAGTTTTCGTAACACTCATCGGTGAAAACTGATCAATATCAACTTTTCGAAACAGTCATTGGTGAACACTGATTGACAAGAAAATCAAGTTTTCGAAACACTAATTGCCGAAAAGTAATGAATATCATGTTTTCAAAACACTCACCGGCAAAAACTGATGAGTATCAAATTTTCGAAACACTTATCGGCTAAAACAGATTAACAAGAAAATCAAGTTTTCGAAACACTCATTGGCGAAAACTGATGAATATCAAGTTTTTAAAACACTCACCGGCGAAAACTAATGAATATCAACTTTTCAAAACACTCATCGGCGAAAACTAATTAACTAGAAAATCAAGTTTTCGAAACACTCATTGGTAAAAACTGATGAATATCAAGTTTTCCAAACACTCATTGGCGAAAACTTATGAATATCAAGTTTTCGAATCACCCATTGGCGAAAATTAATTAACAAGAAAATCAAGTTTTCGAAACACTCATTGGCGAAAACTAATGAATATCAAGTTTTCGAAACACTCACCGGCGAAAACTGATGAATATCAAGTTTTCGAAACACTCATTGGCGAAAACTGATTAACAAGAATATCAAGTTTTCGAAACAACCATTGGCGAAAACTAAAGAATATCAAGTTTTCTAAACACTCACTGGCGAAAACTAATGATTATCATGTTTTCGAAACACTCATCGGCGAAAACTAATCAACAAAAAAATCCAGGTTTCAAAACACTCATTGGCGAAAACTGATGAATATCATGTTTTCGAAACACTGACCGGCGAAAACTGATGAATATCAAGTTTTCGAAACACTCATCGGCAAAAACTCATTAACAAGAAAATCAAGTTTTTGAAACACTCATTGGCGAAAACTGATGAATATCAAGTTTCCGAAACACTCACCGATAAAAACTAATGAATATCAAGTTTCTGAAACACTCATCTGCGAAAACTGACTAACAAGAAAATCAAGTGTTCGAAACACTTATCGGCGAAAACAAAAGAATATCAAGTATTCGAAATACTCCTCGGCGAAAATTGATGAATATCAAGTTTTCGAAACACTCATCGGCGAAAACTGATAAAAAAGAAAGTTAAGTTTTTGAAACACTCATCGGCGCAAACAGATTAATATCATGGTTTTGAAACACTAACCTGTAACATCGGCCTTTTTCAGTTAATGGAATGATCAATTGTGAATTAACTCTAATTAATTTCTTGTGTTTGAGATTGTTTGATGCATTTAGAAAGCATGTGGTTGCATTAGTTTAGAGTAGCTAATCTAATAAGGACTAGAAGGAAAGGGTTAGAACAGTGAGGGACTTATATGAAGGGAAGGTTATGGTTTAGGGTGAGAAATGTGATTTTCTCTCTAAGACCCTAAATTCAGCTTATATGCACAACAAAGTTCAGAATAGGTTATTCTACAATTTTAGAGAGAGAGAGTTAGAGAGAGAAGGAGAAGAAAGCTTAAGGGAGAACAATGAAGATTTGAGCTAGGAGGACATGATTCGAGCTAGGAAAATCCGTAGAAAAGCATCTACACATCACAAGAAACGTAATCTAAGCACGGAAACAAGGTAATCAAAGCTTCCTTCCTCTCATTTTTGAAATTCATGGTTTTAGCTCAAATGGAGAAATTCTTGAATATGATGTTTTAAGCTGAAAGAGAGGATTAAAACTTGCATTTCTGAGTTTTAGACCTTGAATGGATGCTTAGATGATGTTGCATGTATGCTGGAATGCTAGAAAATGGAAAATTGGTCATGGGTATGGGTATGGGTTTTGTGTATTTTCATATTGAAATTTAAGCATGAAAAAGCATGTGTTTGAGCTGAAATTTTGATGGGTTTTGCTGTGAAAATGATAGGGATTATGTTCCAACAAGTAAACTCTTTTAATTTTCAAGTGTGGGGCTTTAATTTGGTCAAAAAGATGTTTTAAAAAGCATTTTCGACCCGTATCAGCCGGCTGATAGCTAGAACAGCCGGCTGATGTGTTCATAATTTACCCAGAAATTTTCCAGATTATGAACAGCCGGCTGATAGCTTAGAACAGCCGGCTGATATCTTTAAATTTTTCATAAATGTTCAAGTTTTTGCCCAAAAACGTTCATATTTTGCCGAGAAAATTCCAGATTTAGAACAGCCAGCTGATGGCTTAAGAACAGCCGGCTATTGTGTTTTTAAAGTGGCTGAATTAGCTCTCCAGAGAGCTATCAGCCGCTGATAGGTCCTAACAGCCGGCTGATGGCCCCTAATCAACCAGCTGATAGGCCCCTATTTTGCAAAGTGAACTTAATCACTTTTATTGATGTTTTAAGCACTTAATTTCATTCTCAAACTTGATGCTCAATGATTTTTAAGTAATTTGAAATATGAATCATGGGGAAATAACATAGAAAGAAAGAAAAGAGAGTTAGTATTCAATGTACATGTATCGGTAAAGAACGGGTCCATAATCGATTGACCAATTGTCGGTATGGGACGGCTGTTGGGATTTCCATGGTCGTGTCATTATTTGGGATGGTAAAACATCCAATCAATTAAGAATTTAATTTTATTAAAACACCATGTTGGTTACCGAATTTTAAGCTAGTATGCCTTATGTGGCCATTTAAGAGCGACATGCTTAAAATTAGGCGAACCATGATTGGGACCTATTTCTTTTCAATATATGTATATGTGAATAGCATATCATGGAGATGAATTGTTGACTCTTAAGGAAAGATACCATGCATAAAAATTGTTGATCCACAGGGAAAGACACAATGCTTGCAATAGGTTGATTCTTAAGGGAAGACGCAATGAATCCTATAAATGTATGTGTTCAAGGAATTGAACAGTTGATCCTCCGGGACAACATGATGAATCCTAGGTATAAGTGAATGTTATGAGAGGCAAATTGTTGATCCTTCGGGAAAGAAACAAATGGTCCTCTAATGATGATGTTATGAGGGACGAATTGTTGATCCTTCGGGAAAGACACAAAGGGTCCTACAACGATGATGAATGTATGGATGTGTGCGAGTGTTCGCGTTGCGGCACTCCCGATGCTCATATGTTTTATGAAATTGGGGCTAGATGCCCACATGTTTATTATGTGTTATTTCAGTACCCTTGAGATTATGAATGATGATGGTAAGATGAAATGTTTTATGTATATTCATATTTCTCTAATTTATGATGTTTTGCAAAGATGAGGACGATACTTTTCCATACCATACCAATGAATGAATTGAATAAGTGTTTTGAAATGATGTATCAAATGTTGCATTCACAAGAATACATGCTATGTTTTATTATGCTTCAAAGAATTGAATGATAATGCATCCATGTTTTAAACGTTATGAAATGTATGAGGAAATGCAGGGATTTTCTTTATGATGATACAGTGGTACACATTAACGGTTTTCAAAACAGGTTGCTATGATTACTGAGATTATAAATCTCACGATTACGTTGATGTGTATCAGATGCCTAGGTCCCTAAGCTCATTGGAGGCGGAGTTAGAAAGAAGACAGAAATTAGTTCCGGACTGAGTAACAGTAATTAAGAATGTAATGGTACATATAGTGAAAAGGTTATCATCTTAGTAAGTACTATAAGCATATGGCAATATGTTTTCTTGTTGTGTTTGGTATCCACATTCCTTTAGCCCATTGTCGTATACCTTTTTGGAAGGGCCATGTTGGCTAACTAGGTAGTATATACAGATAGGGATGAAGGAACTATGTATGCAATAGGGTTGTTGCCTCCAGTTCTCCTTGTATTAACTAACCTTATGTGTTGTATAATAAAATGGCAAGGCATATAATAGTTTAACAAAAACACTTCGTTCACATGTGTTTGTATCAGGTTTTCGTAGAGCTTTATTAGTTCTAGTTTCCGCTGCAATGTATGAGAACCCGAGGCTAGTGCCCAAACTGATCCCACTTAATCAACCGAATTGGTTAAAATTTAAATGAACTCGGGTAAGAAAGGCTAGTAACACTCTAATTCATATCATTTATATACTAAAATGGACGTAAGGAATTGGGGTGTTACAGATGAGTGTTTCGAAAACTTGATCTTCATCAGTTTTCGCCGGTGAGTGTTTCGAAAACTTGATATACCTCAGTTTTCGCCAATGAGTGCTTCGAAAACTTGATTTTCTTGTTGATCAACTTTCGCCGATGAGTGCTTCGTAAACATGTTATTCATCAGTTTGTGCCGGTGAGTATTTCGAAAACTAGATATTCATCAGTTTTCGCCAATAAATGTTTTGAAAACATGATGTTCTTGTTAATCAATTTTCACTGATGAGTGTTTCGAAAACTTGATATTCATTAGTTTTCGCCGGTGAGTGTTTCGAAAACTAGATTTTCTTGTTAATCAGTTTTCGCCGGTGAGTGTTTCGAAAACTTGATATTGATCAGTTTCCGCCGATAAGTGTTTCGAAAACTTGATAATCATCAGTTTTCGCCAATGAGTGTTTCAAAAACTTGATTTTCTTATAAATCTATTTTCGCCGATTAGTGTTTCGAAAACTTAATTTTCATCCGTGTTCGCCAATGAGTGTTTCAAAAACTAGATTTTCTTGTTAATCAGTGTTCGCCGATGAGTGTTTTGAAGACTTGATATTCATCAGTTTTCGCCGGTGAGTGTTTTGAAAACTTGAGATTCATCAGTTTTCGCCAATGAGTGTTTCGAAAACTTTATTTTCTTGTTAATCAGTTTTCGCCAATAAGTGTTTCCAAAACATGATATTGATCAGTTTTCGCCGTTGAGTGTTTCGAAAACATGATATTCATTAGTTTTCGCCAGTGAGTGTTTCGGAAACTTGATGTTCATCAGTCTTCGCCAATGAGTGTTTCGAAAACTTGATTTTCTTGTTAATCAGTTTTCGCCGATTAGTGTTTCGATAAACTTGAAAATCATCAGTTTTCGCCAATGAGTGTTTCGAAAACTTGATTTTCTTGTCAATCAGTTTTGGCCAATGACTGTTTCGAAAACTTGATATTGATCTGTTTTTGCCGATCAGTGTGTCGAAAACTTGATATTCATTAGTTTTCGCCAGTGAGTGTTTCGAAAACTTGATATTAATCAGTTTTCTCCAATGAGTCTTTCGAAAACTTGATTTTCTTGTTAATCAATTTTCGCCGATGAGTGTTTCGAAAACTTGATATTCATCAATGTTCGCCGGTGAGTGTTTCGGAAACTTGATATTCATCAGTTTTCGGCAATGAGTGTTTTAAAAACATGATTTTCTTGTAAATCAGTTTTGGCCGATGAGTGTTTCAAAAACTTGATATTCATCAGTTTTCGCCGATGAGTGTTTCGAAAACTTGATATTCATCCGTTTTCGCCAATTAGAGTTTCGAAAACTTGATTTTCTTATTAATCAGTTTTCGCCGATGGGTGTTTCGAAAAGATGATATTCACCAGTTTTTGCCAATGAGTGTTTTAAAAACTTGATATTCATTAATTTTTGCCGATGTGTGTTTCGAAATCATGATATTCTTGTTAATCAGTTTTCGCAGATGAGTGTTTTGAAAACATCATATTCATCAATTTTTACCGGTGAGCGTTTCAAAAACTTGAATTTCATCAGTTTTTGCCGGTAAGTGTTTTAAAAACTTGATATTCATTAGTTTTGGCCGATGAGTGTTTTGAAAATTTGATTTTCTTGTTAATCAGTTTTCGCCGATGAGTGATTCGGAAACTTAATATTCATGTGTATTCGCCGGTGAGTGTTTGGAAAACATGATATTAAAAAGTTTTCCTTGGTGAGTGTTTCGAAAATTTGATATTCAACATTTTTGGACAATGAGTGTTTCGAAAACTTGATTTTCTTGTTAATCAGTTTTCGCCGATGAGTTTGTCGAATACTTGATATTCATCAGTATTCGCCATTGAGTGTTTTGAAAACTTGACTTTCTTGTTAATCAGTTTTCACCGATGAGTGTTTTGAAAACTTGATATTGATCAGTTTTCACCGATGAGTGTTTTGAAAACTTGATATTCATTGGTTTTCGTCGGTGTGTTTTTCGAAAACATGATATTCATTAGTTTTTGCCAATGAGTGTTTCCAAAACTTGATTTTCTTGTTATTCAGTAGTCGCCGATGAGTGTTTCCAAAATTTGATATTCATCTGTTTTCGCCAGTGAGTGTTTCGAATAATTGGTATTCATCATTTTTCGCCGATGAGTGTTTCCAAAACTTGATTTTCTGGTTAATAAATTTTCGCCGATGACTGTTTTGAAAACTTGATATTCATCAGTTTTCGTCGGTGAATGTTTTAAAGACTTGATATTCAACAGTTTTTCATGGTGTGTGTTTGGAGAACTTG
The DNA here is from genome assembly GCA_014851425.1 of Senna tora. Lineage (NCBI taxonomy): Eukaryota > Viridiplantae > Streptophyta > Magnoliopsida > Fabales > Fabaceae > Senna > Senna tora. The sequence continues at coordinate 38,172,493 of CM026267.1, read as the reverse complement.
ATATTCATATGTTTTCGCCAATAAGTGTTTCGAAAACTTGATTTTCTTGTTAATCAGTATTTCCAAAACATGATATTGATCAGTTTTCGCCGATGAGTGTTTCGAAAACTTGATATTCATTAGTTTTCGCTAGTGAGTGTTTCGAAAACATGATATTCATCAGTTTTCGCCAATGAGTGTTTCGAAAAGTTGATTTTCTTGTTAATTAGTTTTCGCCAATAAGTGTTTCCAAAACTTGATATTGATTAGTTTTCGCCGATGAGTGTTTCGAAAACTTGATATTCATCAGTTTTCGCCGGTGAGTGTTTCAGAAAATTGGTATTTATCAGTTTTCGGCAATGAGTTCTTCGAAAACTAGATTTTCTTTTTAATCTGTTTTCGCCGACGAGTGTTTTGAAAACTTGGTATTCATTTGTTTTCGCCATTGACTGTTTCGAAAACTTGATCTTGATTATTTTACGCCGATGAGTGTTTCGGAAACTTGATATTCATCTATTTTCGCCAATGAGTGTTTCTAAGACTTGATTTTCTTGTTAATCAGTTTTCGCCAGCGAGTCTTTCAAGAACTTGATATTCTTCAGTTTTCGCCGGTGAGTGTTTTCGAAAACTTGATATTCATCAATTTTCGCCGATTAGTGTTTTGGAAACTTGATATTCATCAGTTTTCGCCAATGAGTGTTTCGAAAACATGATTTTCTTGTTAATCTGTTATGGTCGATGAGTGTTTCAAAAACTTGATATTCATCAGTTTTCGCCAATGAGTGTTTCGAAAACTTAATTTTCTTGTTAATCTGTTATGCGATGAGTGTTTCAAAGACTTGATATTCATCAGTTTTCGCCAATTAGTGTATCGAAAACTTGATTTTCTTGTTTATCAGTTTTCGCCGATGAGTGTTTTGAAAACTTGATATTCATCAGTTTTCGCCGGTGAGTGTTTCTAAAACTTGATATTCATCAGTTTTCGCCAATGAGTGTTTCGAAAACTTGATTTTCTTGTAAATTAGTTTTCGCCAATAAGTTTTTCCAAAACATGATATTGATCAGTTTCCGCTAATGAGTGTTTCGAAAACTTGATATTCATTAGTTTTCGCCGATAAGTGTTTTGGAAACATGATATTCATCAGTTTTCGCCAATGAGTGTTTCGAAAACTTGATTTCCTTGTTTATCAGTTTTCGCCGGTGAGTGTTTCGAAAACTTGATATTTATCAATTTTCGCCGATGAGTGTTTCGAAAACTTGATTTTCTTGTTAATCAGTTTTCGCTGATGACTGTTTCGAAAACATGATATTCATCAATTTTCGCCATTAAGTGTTTAGAAAACTTGATTTTCTTGTTAATCGTTTTTCGCGGATGAGTGTTTCAAAAATATGATATTAATCAGCTTTCGCCAGTTAGTATTTCGAAAACTTGACATTGATTAGTTTTCGCCGGTGAGTGTTTTGAAAACTTCATATTCATCTGTTTTTGCCAAGGAGTGTTTCAAAAACTTGATTTTCTTGTTGATCAGTTTTCGTCGGAGAGTGTTTCAAAACTTGATATTCATTAATTTTCGCCAATCAGCGTTTCGAAAACTTCATTTTCTTGTTAATCAGTTTTCGCCAATGAGTGTTTCGAAAACTTTATATTGATCAATTTTGGCAAGTGATTGTTTCGAAAACTTGACATTGATCAGTTCTCGCCAATGAGTGTTTCAGAAACTTGATATTCATCAGTTTTTACCAATGAGTGTTTCGAAAACATGATTTTCTTGTTAATCAGTTTTCGCCAATGAGTGTTTCGAAAACTTGATGTTCTTGTTAATCAGTTTTCGCCGTTGACTGTTTCGAAAACATGATATTCATCAGTTTTCGCTGATGAGTGTTTCGGAAACTTGATATTCATCAGTTTTTGCCAGTGTGTGTTTTGAAAACTTTATATTCATCAGTTTTCGCGGATGAGTGTGTTAAAAACCTAATTTGTTTGTTAATTAGTTTTCGCCGATGAGTGTTTGAAAAGTAGATAATCATCAGTTTTCGTCAATGAGTGTTTCGAAAACTTGAAATTGATCAGTTTTCGCTGATGAGTCTTTCAAAAACTTGATATTCATTGGTTTTCCCCGGTGAGTGTTTCGAAAATTTGATATTCACCAGTTTTCGCCAATGAGTGTTTCGAAAACTTGATTTTCTTGTTAATCAGTTTTCGCCGATGAGTGTTTCGAAAACTTGATATTCATCAGTTTTCGCCAATGAGTGTTTCGAAAACTTGATTTTCTTGTTAATCAGTTTTCGCCAATGAGTGTTTCGAAAACTTGATATTGATCAGATTTCGTCGATGAGTGTTTTAAAAACTTGATATTCATTAGTTTTCGCCGGTGAGTGTTTCGAAAACTTGATATTCATTATTTTCCGCCAATGGGTGTTTCGAAAACTGTATTTTCTTGTTAATCAGTGTTCGGCAATCAGTGTTTCAAAAACTTGATATTCATCAATTTTCATCGGTGAGTGTTTCGAAAACTTGATATTCATCTGTTTATACCAATGAGTGTTTCGAAAACTTGATTTTCTTGTTAATCAGTTTTCGTCTATGAATGTTTTGAAAACTTGATAATCATCAGTTTTTGCCGGTGAGTGTTTCGAAAACTTGATATTCATCAGTTTTCGGCAATGCGTTTGTCAAAAACTTGATTTTCTTGTTAATCAGTTTTGGCCGATGAGGGTTCCAAAAACTTGATAATCATCAGTCTTCACCGGTGAGTGTTTCGAAAACTTGATATTCATCGCTGTTCGCCAATGAGTGTTTCGAAACTAGATTTTCTTGCTAATCCGTTTTCGCCGCTGAGTGTTTCGAAAACTTGATATTCATCAGTTTTCGTCGGTGAGTGTTTCGAAAACTTGATATTCATCAGTTTTCGCCAATGAGTGTTTCGAAAACTTCATTTTCTTGTTGATCAGTTTTCGCCAATGAATGTTTCGAAAACTTCATTTTCATGTTGATCAGTTTTTGTCAATGATTGTTTCGAAAACTTGATATTCATCATTTTTCGCCAGTGAGTGTTTCGAAAACTTGATATTCATTAGTTTTCGCTAGTGAGTGTTTCGAAAACTTGATATTCATCAGTTTTCGCCAATGAGTGTTTCGAAAACATGATTTTCATCAGTTTTCGCCAATGAGTGTTTTGAAAACTTGATTTTCTTGTTAATCAGTTTTCGCCGATGAGTGTTTGAAAAACTTGATATTCATCCGTTTTAGTCGATGACTGTTTCGAAAACTTGATATTCATCAGTTTCGCCAATGAGTTTCTCGAAAAACTGATTATCATGTTAATCAGTTTTCGCCAACGATTGTTTCAAAAACTTGATACTGATCAGTTTTCGCCGGTGCGTCTTTCGAAAACTTGATATTCATTAGTTTTCGCCCGTGAGTGTTTCGAAAACTTGATATTCATCAGTTTTCGCCAATGAGTGTTCCGAAAACTTAATATTGATCAGTTTTCGCCAATGAGTGTTTTTAAAACTTGATATCGATCAGTTTTCTCCGGTGAGTGTTTCGAATACTTGTTATTTATCAGTTTTCGCAATTGAGTGTTTTGAAAACTTGATTTTCCATTTAATCAGTTTTCGTCGATGAGTGTTTCAAAAACTTGATATTCTTCAGTTTTCCTCGATGACTGTTTCAAAAACTTGATTTTCATCAGTTTTCGTCAATGAGTGTTTCGAAAACCTGATTTTCTTGTTACTCAATTTCCTCGGTGAGTGTTCCGGAAACTTGTTACTCATCAGTTTTCGCAATTGAATGTTTTGAAAACTTGATTTTCTTGTTAATCAGTTTTCGTCGATGAGTGTTTCAAAAACTTGATATTCATCAGCTTTCCTCGATGACTGTTTCGAAAACTTGATATTCATCAGTGTTCGCCATTGAGTGTTTCGAAAACTTGATATTCATCAGTTTTCGCCATTGATTGTTTCGAAAACTTGATATTGATCAGTTTTCCCCGGTGATTGTTTCAAAAACATGATATTCATCAGTTATCGGCGGTGAGTGTTTCGAAAACTTGATATTCATTAGTTTTCGTCGGTGAGTGTTTCGAAAACTTGATATTCATCAGTTTTCGACAATGAGTGTTTCGAAAACTTGATTTTCTTGTTAATCAGTTTTCCCCGATTAGTGTTTCAAAAACATGATTTTGATCACTTTTTGCCAATGAGTGTTTCGAAAACTTGATTTTCTTATTAATCAGTTTTCGTGGATGAGTGTTTTGAAAAATTAATATTCATCAGTTATCGCCGATGAATGTTTTGAAAACTTGATATTCATCAGTTTTCACCGGTGAGCGATTCGGAATCTTGATATTCATTAGTTTTCAACAATGAGTGTTTCGAAAACTTGATTTTCTTGTTAATCAGTTTTCGCCGATGAGTGTTTCGAAAACTTAATATTAATCAGTTTTCGCCGATATGTGTTTCGGAAACTTGATATTCATCAGTTTTTGCCGGTGAGTGTTTCGAAAACTTGATATTCATCAGTTTTCGCCAATGAGTGTTTCAAAAACTTGATTTTCTTGTTAATTAGTTTTCGCCGATGAGTATTTCGAGAACTTGATATTCATCAGTTTTTGCCAATGAGTGTTTTGAAAACTTGATTTTCTTTTTAATCAATTTTCGACAATGATTGTTTGGAAAACTTGATATTGATTAGTTTCCACCGGTGAGTGTATCTAAAATTTCATATTCATCAGTTTTCGCCAATGAGTGTTTCGAAAACTTGATATTGATCAGTTTTCACCAATGAGTATTTCGAAAACATGATATTGATCAGTTTTCGCCAATGAGTGTTTCGAAAACATGATATTGATCAGTTTTTGCCGGTGAGTATTTCGAAACCTTAATATTCATTTGTTTTCGTCGATGAGTGTTTCGAAAACTTGATATTCATCAGTTTTTGCCAATAAGTGTTTCAAAAACTTGATTTTCTTCTTAATCATTTTGTGCCGATGAGTGTTTCCAAAACTTCATATTCATCAATTTTCGTCGATGAGTGTTTCGAAAACTTGATATTGATCAATTTTTGTCGGTGAGTGTTTCGAAAACTTGATATTCATTAGATTTCGCTGGTGAGTGTTTCGAAAACTTGATATTCATCATTTTTCGCCAATGAGTGTTTCGAAAACTTGATTTTCCTATTAACCAGTTTTCGTCGATGAGTGTTTCGAGAACTTGATATTGATCAGTTTTCAGCAATGAGGGTTTCGAAAACTTGATTTTCTTGTTAATCAGTTTTCGCCATTGAGTGTTTCGAAAACTTGATATTGATCAGTTTTCAGCAGTGCGTGTTTTGAAAACTTGATAATCATGAGTTTTTGCCGGTGATTGTTTCGAAAACTTGATATTCATCAGTTTCCGCCAATGAGTGTTTCGAAAACTTGACTTTCTTGTTAATCAGCTTTCCCCGATGAGTGTTTCGAAATCTTAATATTCAATAGCTTTCGCCGGTGAGTGTTTCGAAAACATGATATTCATCAGTTTTCACCGGTGAGTGTTTCGAAAACTAGATATTCATCAATTTTCGCCATTGAGTGTTTCGAAAACTTGATATTCATCAATTTTCGCCATTGAGTGTTTCAAAAACTTGATATTCTTGTTAATCAGTTTTCACCGGTGAGTGTTTCGAAAACTTGATATTCACCAGTTTTAGCCCATGAGTATTTCGAAAACTTGATTTTCTTGTTAATCAGTTTTCGCCATTGAGTGTTTCGAAAACTTGATATGGATCAGTTTTGTCGGTGAGTGTTTCGAAAACTTGATATTCATCAGTTTTCACCGATGAGTGTTTCGAAAATTTGATATTGGTCAGTTTTCACCAATGAGTGTTTCGAAAACTTAATTTTCTTGTTAATCAGTTTTCGCCATTGACTGTTTCGAAAACTTGATATTGATCAGTTCTTGCCAGTGAGTGTTTCAAAAACTTGATAATCATGAGTTTTCGCCGGTGAGTGTTTCGAAAACTTGATATTCATCAGTTCTCGCCAATGAGTGTTTCGAAACTTGATATTGATCAGTTTTCGCCAATGAGTGTTTCGAAAACTTGATATTGATATTGATCAGTTTTCGCAGGTGAGTGTTTCAAAAACTAGATATTCGTTAGTTTTCGCCGGTAAGTGTTTCGAGAACTTGATATTTATCAGTTTTTGCCAATGATTATTTCAAAAACTTGATTTTCTTGTTAATTAGTTTTCGCCGATGAGAGTTTCGAGAACATGATATTCATCAGTTTCGAAAAGTTGATTTTCTTGTTAATCAGTTTTCGGCAATGATTGTTTCGAAAACTTGATATTGATCAATTTTCGCCGATGAGTGTTTCGAAAACTTGATATTGATCAGTTTTCGCCGGTGAGTGTCTCGAAAACTTGATATTCATCAGTTTTCGCCATTGAGTGTTTCGAAACTTGATATTGATCAGTTTTCGCCAATGAGTGTTTCGAAAACTTGATATTGATCAGTTTTTGTCGGTGAGTTTCGAAAACTTGATATTCATTAGTTTTCACCGGTGAGTGTTCTGAAAACTTGATATTCATCAGTTTTCGCCGGTGAGTGTTTCGAAAACTTGATATTCATCAATTTTCGCGAATGAGTGCTTTGAAAACTTGATTTTCTTGTTAATCAATTTTCACCGATGAGTGTTTCAAAAACATGATATTCATCAGTTTTCGTCGATGAGTGTTTCGAAAACTTGATATTCATTAGTTTTCGCCAATGAGTGTTTCGAAAACTTGATTTTCTATTTAATCAGTTTTCGACAATGATTGTTTCGAAAACTTGATATTCATCGGTTTTCGCCGGTGAGTGTTTCAAAAACTTGATATTCTTTAGTTTTCGCCGGTGAGTGTTTCGAAAACCTGAGATTCATCAATTTTCGCCGATGAGTGTTTTGAAAACTTGATATTCATCAGTTTTCGCCAATGAGTGTTTCAAAAACTTGATATTGATCAGTTTTCGCCAATCAGTGTTTTGAAAACTTGATTTTCTTGTTAATCAATTTTCGGCAATGATTGTTTCGAAAACTTGATATTGATCAGTTTTCGCCGATGAGTGTTTCGAAAACTTGATATTGATCAGTTTTCGCCGGTGAGTGTCTCGAAAACTTGATATTCATCAGTTTTCGCCATTGAGTGTTTCGAAACTTGATATTGATCAGTTTTCGCCAATGAGTGTTCCGAAAACTTGATATTGATCAGTTTTTGTCGGTGAGTTTCGAAAACTTGATATTCATTAGTTTTCACCGGTGAGGGTTCTGAAAACTTGATATTCATCAGTTTTCGCCGGTGAGTGTTTCGAAAACTTGATATTCATCGGTTTTCGCGAATGAGTGCTTCGAAAACTTGATTTTCTTGTTAATCATTTTTCACCGATGAGTGTTTCAAAAACATGATATTCATCAGTTTTCGTCGATGAGTGTTTCGAAAACTTGATATTCATTAGTTTTCGCCAATGAGTGTTTCGAAAACTTGATTTTCTATTTAATCAGTTTTCGACAATGATTGTTTCGAAAACTTGATATTCATCGGTTTTCGCCGGTGAGTGTTTCAAAAACTTGATATTCTTTAGTTTTCGCCGGTGAGTGTTTCGAAAACCTGAGATTCATCAATTTTCGCCGATGAGTGTTTTGGAAACTTGATATTCATCAGTTTTCGCCAATGAGTGTTTCAAAAACTTGATATTGATCAGTTTTCGCCAATCAGTGTTTTGAAAACATGATTTTCTTGTTAATCAGTTTTCGATGATAAGTGTTTCAAAAACTTGATATTCATTAGTTTTCGTCAATGAGTGTTTCAGAAACTTGATATTCATCTGTTTTCGCCAATGAGTGTCTCGAAAACTTGGTTGTCTTATTAATCAGTTTTCGACAATGATTTTTTCGGAAACTTGATATTGATGAGCTTTCGCAGGCTAGTGTTTCGAAAACTTGATATTCATTATTGTTCGCCGGTGAGTGTTTCGAAAACCTAGTATTGATCAGTTTTCGCCAATGAGTGTTTTGAAAACTTGATATCGATCAGTTTTCGCCGGAGACTGTTTCGAAAAGTTGATATTCATTAGTTTTCGTCGGTGAGTGTTTCGAAAACTTGTTATTCATCTGTTTTCGCATTTGAGTGTTTTGAAAACTTGATTTTCTTGTTCATCAGTTTTCGCTGATGAGTGTTTCAAAAACGTGATATTCATCAGTTTTCGTCGATGATTGTTTCGAAAACTTGATGTTCATCAGATTTCGACAATGAGTGTTTCGAGAACTTGATATTCTTCAGTTTTCGCCAATGAGTGTTTCGAAAACTTGAATTTCTTGTTAATCAGTTTTCGACAATGATTGTTTCAAAAACTTGATATTGATCAGTTTTCGCCGATGAGTGTTTCGAAAACTTGATATTGATCAGTTTTTGCCGGTGAGTATTTCGAAAACTTGATATTGATCAGTTTTCGCCAATGAGTGTTTCGAAACTTGATATTGATCAGTTTTCGCCAATGAGTGTTTCGAAAACTTGATATTGATCAGTTCTCACCGGTGAGTGTTTCGAATACTTGATATTCATCGGTTTTCGCCAATGAGTGTTTCGAAAACTTGATTTTCTTCTTAATCAGTTTTCGCCGATGTGTCTTTCAAAAACTTGAAATTCATGAATTTTCGTCGATGAGTGTTTCGAAAACTTGATATTCATCAACTTTTGCGAATGAGTGTTTCGAAAACTTGATTTTCTTGTTAGACAGTTTTGGCCAATGAGTGTTTCAAAAACTTTATATTCATCAGTTTTCGTCGATGAGTGTTTCGAAAAATTGATATTCATTAGTTTTCGCCAATGAGTGTTTCAAAAACTTGATTTTCTAGTTAATCAGTTCTCGACAATGATTGTTTCGAAAACTTGATATTGATCAGTTTTCACCGGTGAGTATTTCGAAAACTTAATATTCATTAGTTTTTGCCGGTGAGTGTTTCGAACACCTGATATTCATCAATTTTCGCCAATGAGTGTTTCGAAAACTTGATATTGATCAGTTTTCACCAATGAAAGTTTTGAAAACTTGATATTGATCAGTTTTTTGCCGGTGAGTGTTTCGTAAACTTGATATTCATTAGTTTTTGCCGGTGAATGTTTCGAAAACTTCATTTTCATCAATTTTCGCCAATGAGTGTTTCGAAAACTTGATATTGATCAATTTTCGTCAATGGGTGTTTCGAAAACTTGATATTAATCAATTTTCGCGAATGAGTGTTCCGAAAACTTGATTTTCTTGTTCATCAGTTTTCGCCGATGAGTGTTTCAAAAACTTGATATTCATCAGTTTTCGTCGATGAGTGTTTCGAAAACTTGATATTCATCGGTTTTCGCCTATGAGTGTTTCGAAAACTTGATTTTCTTGTTAATCAGTTTTCGCCAATGATTGTTTCGAAAACTTAATATTGATCAGTTTTCACTGTTGAGTGTTTCGAAAACTTGATATTCATTAGTTTTCGCCGGTAAGTGTTTCGAAAACTTGATATTGATCAGTTTTCGCCAATGAGTGTTCCGAAAACTTGATATTCATTAGTTTTCGCCGGTGAGTGTTTCGAAAACTTGATATTGATCAGTTTTCACCAATGAGTGTTTCGAAAACATGATATTGCTCACCTTTCGCCGGTGAGTGTTTTGAAAACTTCATATTCATTAGTTTTCGCTGGTCAGTGTTACGAAAACTTGATATTCATCACTTTTCTCCAATGAGTGTTTCGAAAACTTGATTTTCTTTTTAATCAGTTTTCGTCGGTGAGTGTTTCGAAAACTTCATATTCATTAGTTTTCGTCGGTTAGTGTTTCGAAAACTTTATATTCATCAGTTTTCGCAAATGATGTTTCAAAAACTTGATATTCTTGTTAATCTGTTTTCCCCAAAGAGTTTTTCGAAAACTTGATGTTGATCAGTTTTCGCTGGTGAGTGTTACGAAAACATGATATTGATCAGTTTTCGCCAATGAGAGTTTAGAAAAATTGTTATTCATCAGTTTTCGCCAATGTGTGTTTTGAAAACTGGATATTCATCAGTTTTCGCCAATGAGTGTTTCGAAAACTTGATATTCATCAGTTTTCGCCAATGAGTATTTCGAAAACTTGATTTTCTTTTTAATCAGCTTTCACCATTGAGTGTTTCGAAAACTTGATATTCTTGAGTTTTCGCCGGTGAGTATTTCGAAAACATGATATTCATCAATTTTCGCCAATGAGTGTTTCGAAAACTTGATATTCATTAGTTTTAGTCAATGAGTGTTTCGAAAACTTGATATTGATCAGTTCTCGCCAATGAGTGTTTCGAAAACTTGATATTCTTGAGTTTTCGCCGGTGAGTATTTCGAAAACATGATATTCATCAATTTTCGCCAATGAGTGTTTCGAAAACTTGATATTCATTAGTTTTAGTCAATGAGTGTTTCGAAAACTTGATATTGATCAGTTCTCGCCAATGAGTGTTTCGAAAACATGATTTTGCTTTTAATCAGTTTTTGCCATTGAGTGTTTCGAAAACTTGATATTGAACAGTTTTCGCCAATTAGTGTTTCAAAAACTTGATATTCATGAGTTTTCACCGGTGAGTGTTTCGAAAACTTGATATTCATTAGTTTTCGTCAATGTGTTTCGAAAACTTGATTTTCATTTTAATCAGCTTTTGCCGATGAGTGTTTCGAAAACTTGATATTCATCAACTTTCGCCGGTGACTGTTTCGAAAACTTGATATTCATTAGTTTTCGCCAATGAGTGTTTCAAAAATTTGATATTCATCAGTTTTCGCCAATGAGTGTTTCGGAAACTTGATATTCATCAGTTTTCGCCGGTGAGTGTTTCGAAAACTTGATATTCATCAGTTTTTGCCAATGAGTGTTTTGAAAAATTGATTTTCTTGTTACTCAATTTTCGCGATCAATGTTTCAAAAACTTGATATTCATCAGTTTTTGTCGATGAGTGTTTCGAAAACTTGATATTCATCAGTTTTAGCAATGTGTGTTTCGAAAACTTGATATTCATCAGTTTTCGCCGGTGAGTGTTTCGAAAACTTGATATTCTCTAGTTTTCACGAAAGAGTGTTTCGAAAACATGATATTGATCAGTTTTTGCCAATGAGTGTTTCGAGAACTTGATATTGATCAGTTTTCGCCGGTGAGTGTTTCGAAAACTTGATATTCATTAGTTTTTGCCGGTCAGTGTTTCGAAAACTTGATATTCATCAATTTTCGCCAATGAGTGTTTCAAAAACTCGATTTTCTTGTTAATTAGTTTTCGCCGATGAGTATTTCGAGAACTTGATATTCATCAGTTTTTGCCAATGAGTGTTTTGAAAACTTGATTTTCTTTTTAATCAATTTTCGACAATGATTGTTTGGAAAACTTGATATTGATTAGTTTCCACCGGTGAGTGTATCTAAAATTTCATATTCATCAGTTTTCGCCAATGAGTGTTTCGAAAACTTGATATTGATCAGTTTTCACCAATGAGTATTTCGAAAACATGATATTGATCAGTTTTCGCCAATGAGTGTTTCGAAAACATGATATTGATCAGTTTTTGCCGGTGAGTATTTCGAAACCTTAATATTCATTTGTTTTCGTCGATGAGTGTTTCGAAAACTTGATATTCATCAGTTTTTGCCAATAAGTGTTTCAAAAACTTGATTTTCTTCTTAATCATTTTGTGCCGATGAGTGTTTCCAAAACTTCATATTCATCAATTTTCGTCGATGAGTGTTTCGAAAACTTGATATTGATCAATTTTTGTCGGTGAGTGTTTCGAAAACTTGATATTCATTAGATTTCGCTGGTGAGTGTTTCGAAAACTTGATATTCATCATTTTTCGCCAATGAGTGTTTCGAAAACTTGATTTTCCTATTAACCAGTTTTCGTCGATGAGTGTTTCGAGAACTTGATATTGATCAGTTTTCAGCAATGAGGGTTTCGAAAACTTGATTTTCTTGTTAATCAGTTTTCGCCATTGAGTGTTTCGAAAACTTGATATTGATCAGTTTTCAGCAGTGCGTGTTTTGAAAACTTGATAATCATGAGTTTTTGCCGGTGATTGTTTCGAAAACTTGATATTCATCAGTTTCCGCCAATGAGTGTTTCGAAAACTTGACTTTCTTGTTAATCAGCTTTCCCCGATGAGTGTTTCGAAATCTTAATATTCAATAGCTTTCGCCGGTGAGTGTTTCGAAAACATGATATTCATCAGTTTTCACCGGTGAGTGTTTCGAAAACTAGATATTCATCAATTTTCGCCATTGAGTGTTTCGAAAACTTGATATTCATCAATTTTCGCCATTGAGTGTTTCAAAAACTTGATATTCTTGTTAATCAGTTTTCACCGGTGAGTGTTTCGAAAACTTGATATTCACCAGTTTTAGCCCATGAGTATTTCGAAAACTTGATTTTCTTGTTAATCAGTTTTCGCCATTGAGTGTTTCGAAAACTTGATATGGATCAGTTTTGTCGGTGAGTGTTTCGAAAACTTGATATTCATCAGTTTTCACCGATGAGTGTTTCGAAAATTTGATATTGGTCAGTTTTCACCAATGAGTGTTTCGAAAACTTAATTTTCTTGTTAATCAGTTTTCGCCATTGACTGTTTCGAAAACTTGATATTGATCAGTTCTTGCCAGTGAGTGTTTCAAAAACTTGATAATCATGAGTTTTCGCCGGTGAGTGTTTCGAAAACTTGATATTCATCAGTTCTCGCCAATGAGTGTTTCGAAACTTGATATTGATCAGTTTTCGCCAATGAGTGTTTCAAAAACTTGATATTGATATTGATCAGTTTTTGCAGGTGAGTGTTTCAAAAACTAGATATTCGTTAGTTTTCGCCGGTAAGTGTTTCGAAAACTTGATATTTATCAGTTTTTGCCAATGAGTGTTTCGAAAACGTGATTTTCTTGTTAATTAGTTTTCGCCGATGAGAGTTTCGAGAACATGATATTCATCAGTTTCGAAAAGTTGATTTTCTTGTTAATCAGTTTTCGGCAATGATTGTTTCGAAAACTTGATATTGATCAATTTTCGCCGATGAGTGTTTCGAAAACTTGATATTGATCAGTTTTCGCCGGTGAGTGTCTCGAAAACTTGATATTCATCAGTTTTCGCCATTGAGTGTTTCGAAACTTGATATTGATCAGTTTTCGCCAATGAGTGTTTCGAAAACTTGATATTGATCAGTTTTTGTCGGTGAGTTTCGAAAACTTGATATTCATTAGTTTTCACCGGTGAGTGTTCTGAAAACTTGATATTCATCAGTTTTCGCCGGTGAGTGTTTCGAAAACTTGATATTCATCAATTTTCGCGAATGAGTGCTTTGAAAACTTGATTTTCTTGTTAATCAATTTTCACCGATGAGTGTTTCAAAAACATGATATTCATCAGTTTTCGTCGATGAGTGTTTCGAAAACTTGATATTCATTAGTTTTCGCCAATGAGTGTTTCGAAAACTTGATTTTCTATTTAATCAGTTTTCGACAATGATTGTTTCGAAAACTTGATATTCATCGGTTTTCGCCGGTGAGTGTTTCAAAAACTTGATATTCTTTAGTTTTCGCCGGTGAGTGTTTCGAAAACCTGAGATTCATCAATTTTCGCCGATGAGTGTTTTGAAAACTTGATATTCATCAGTTTTCGCCAATGAGTGTTTCAAAAACTTGATATTGATCAGTTTTCGCCAATCAGTGTTTTGAAAACTTGATTTTCTTGTTAATCAATTTTCGGCAATGATTGTTTCGAAAACTTGATATTGATCAGTTTTCGCCGATGAGTGTTTCGAAAACTTGATATTGATCAGTTTTCGCCGGTGAGTGTCTCGAAAACTTGATATTCATCAGTTTTCGCCATTGAGTGTTTCGAAACTTGATATTGATCAGTTTTCGCCAATGAGTGTTCCGAAAACTTGATATTGATCAGTTTTTGTCGGTGAGTTTCGAAAACTTGATATTCATTAGTTTTCACCGGTGAGGGTTCTGAAAACTTGATATTCATCAGTTTTCGCCGGTGAGTGTTTCGAAAACTTGATATTCATCGGTTTTCGCGAATGAGTGCTTCGAAAACTTGATTTTCTTGTTAATCATTTTTCACCGATGAGTGTTTCAAAAACATGATATTCATCAGTTTTCGTCGATGAGTGTTTCGAAAACTTGATATTCATTAGTTTTCGCCAATGAGTGTTTCGAAAACTTGATTTTCTATTTAATCAGTTTTCGACAATGATTGTTTCGAAAACTTGATATTCATCGGTTTTCGCCGGTGAGTGTTTCAAAAACTTGATATTCTTTAGTTTTCGCCGGTGAGTGTTTCGAAAACCTGAGATTCATCAATTTTCGCCGATGAGTGTTTTGGAAACTTGATATTCATCAGTTTTCGCCAATGAGTGTTTCAAAAACTTGATATTGATCAGTTTTCGCCAATCAGTGTTTTGAAAACATGATTTTCTTGTTAATCAGTTTTCGATGATAAGTGTTTCAAAAACTTGATATTCATTAGTTTTCGTCAATGAGTGTTTCAGAAACTTGATATTCATCTGTTTTCGCCAATGAGTGTCTCGAAAACTTGGTTGTCTTATTAATCAGTTTTCGACAATGATTTTTTCGGAAACTTGATATTGATGAGCTTTCGCAGGCTAGTGTTTCGAAAACTTGATATTCATTATTGTTCGCCGGTGAGTGTTTCGAAAACCTAGTATTGATCAGTTTTCGCCAATGAGTGTTTTGAAAACTTGATATCGATCAGTTTTCGCCGGAGACTGTTTCGAAAAGTTGATATTCATTAGTTTTCGTCGGTGAGTGTTTCGAAAACTTGTTATTCATCTGTTTTCGCATTTGAGTGTTTTGAAAACTTGATTTTCTTGTTCATCAGTTTTCGCTGATGAGTGTTTCAAAAACGTGATATTCATCAGTTTTCGTCGATGATTGTTTCGAAAACTTGATGTTCATCAGATTTCGACAATGAGTGTTTCGAGAACTTGATATTCTTCAGTTTTCGCCAATGAGTGTTTCGAAAACTTGAATTTCTTGTTAATCAGTTTTCGACAATGATTGTTTCAAAACTTGATATTGATAAGTTTTCGCCGGTGAGTGTTTCGAAAACTTGATATTGATCAGTTTTTGCCGGTGAGTGTTTCGAAAACTTGATATTGATCAGTTTTCGCCAATGAGTGTTTCGAAACTTGATATTGATCAGTTTTCGCCAATGAGTGTTTCGAAAACTTGATATTGATCAGTTCTCACCGGTGAGTGTTTCGAATACTTGATATTCATCGGTTTTCGCCAATGAGTGTTTCGAAAACTTGATTTTCTTCTTAATCAGTTTTCGCCGATGTGTCTTTCAAAAACTTGAAATTCATGAATTTTCGTCGATGAGTGTTTCGAAAACTTGATATTCATCAACTTTTGCGAATGAGTGTTTCGAAAACTTGATTTTCTTGTTAGACAGTTTTGGCCAATGAGTGTTTCAAAAACTTTATATTCATCAGTTTTCGTCGATGAGTGTTTCGAAAAATTGATATTCATTAGTTTTCGCCAATGAGTGTTTCAAAAACTTGATTTTCTAGTTAATCAGTTCTCGACAATGATTGTTTCGAAAACTTGATATTGATCAGTTTTCACCGGTGAGTATTTCGAAAACTTAATATTCATTAGTTTTTGCCGGTGAGTGTTTCGAACACCTGATATTCATCAATTTTCGCCAATGAGTGTTTCGAAAACTTGATATTGATCAGTTTTCACCAATGAAAGTTTTGAAAACTTGATATTGATCAGTTTTTGCCGGTGAGTGTTTCGTAAACTTGATATTCATTAGTTTTTGCCGGTGAATGTTTCGAAAACTTCATTTTCATCAATTTTCGCCAATGAGTGTTTCGAAAACTTGATATTGATCAATTTTCGTCAATGGGTGTTTCGAAAACTTGATATTAATCAATTTTCGCGAATGAGTGTTCCGAAAACTTGATTTTCTTGTTCATCAGTTTTCGCCGATGAGTGTTTCAAAAACTTGATATTCATCAGTTTTCGTCGATGAGTGTTTCGAAAACTTGATATTCATCGGTTTTCGCCTATGAGTGTTTCGAAAACTTGATTTTCTTGTTAATCAGTTTTCGCCAATGATTGTTTCGAAAACTTAATATTGATCAGTTTTCACTGTTGAGTGTTTCGAAAACTTGATATTCATTAGTTTTCGCCGGTAAGTGTTTCGAAAACTTGATATTGATCAGTTTTCGCCAATGAGTGTTCCGAAAACTTGATATTCATTAGTTTTCGCCGGTGAGTGTTTCGAAAACTTGATATTGATCAGTTTTCACCAATGAGTGTTTCGAAAACATGATATTGCTCACCTTTCGCCGGTGAGTGTTTTGAAAACTTCATATTCATTAGTTTTCGCTGGTCAGTGTTACGAAAACTTGATATTCATCACTTTTCTCCAATGAGTGTTTCGAAAACTTGATTTTCTTTTTAATCAGTTTTCGTCGGTGAGTGTTTCGAAAACTTCATATTCATTAGTTTTCGTCGGTTAGTGTTTCGAAAACTTTATATTCATCAGTTTTCGCAAATGATGTTTCAAAAACTTGATATTCTTGTTAATCTGTTTTCCCCAAAGAGTTTTTCGAAAACTTGATGTTGATCAGTTTTCGCTGGTGAGTGTTACGAAAACATGATATTGATCAGTTTTCGCCAATGAGAGTTTAGAAAAATTGTTATTCATCAGTTTTCGCCAATGTGTGTTTTGAAAACTGGATATTCATCAGTTTTCGCCAATGAGTGTTTCGAAAACTTGATATTCATCAGTTTTCGCCAATGAGTATTTCGAAAACTTGATTTTCTTTTTAATCAGCTTTCACCATTGAGTGTTTCGAAAACTTGATATTCTTGAGTTTTCGCCGGTGAGTATTTCGAAAACATGATATTCATCAATTTTCGCCAATGAGTGTTTCGAAAACTTGATATTCATTAGTTTTAGTCAATGAGTGTTTCGAAAACTTGATATTGATCAGTTCTCGCCAATGAGTGTTTCGAAAACTTGATATTCTTGAGTTTTCGCCGGTGAGTATTTCGAAAACATGATATTCATCAATTTTCGCCAATGAGTGTTTCGAAAACTTGATATTCATCAGTTTTAGTCAATGAGTGTTTCGAAAACTTGATATTGATCAGTTTTCGCCAATGAGTGTTTCAAAAACTTGATTTTGTTTTTAATCAGTTTTCGCCATTGAGTGTTTCGAAAGCTTGATATTGAGCAGTTTTTGCCAATGAGTGTTTTGAAAACTTGATATTCATGAGTTTTCGGCGGTGAGTGTTTCGAAAACTTGATATTCAACAGTTTTCGCCAATGAGTGTTTCGAAAACTTGATTTTCATTTTAATCAGCTTTTGCCAATGAGTGTTTCGAAAACTTGATATTCATCAGCTTTCGCCGGTGACTGTTTCGAAAACTTGATATTCATTAGTTTTCGCCAATGAGTGTTTCAAAAACTTGATATTCATCAGTTTTCGCCCATGAGTGTTTCGAGCACTTGATATTCATCAGTTTTCGCCGGTGAGTGTTTCAGAAAATTGATATTTATCAGTTTTCGCCAATGAGTGTTTTGAAAATTGATTTTTTTGTTATTCAGTTTTCGCGATGAGTGTGTCAAACACTTGATATTCATCAGTTTTTGTCGATGAGTGTTTCGAAAACTTGATATTCATCAGTTTTAGCAATGTGTGTTTCGAAACTTGATATTCATCAGTTTTCGCCGGTGAGTGTTTCGAAAACTTGATATTCTCTAGTTTCACGAAAGAGTGTTTCGAAAACATGATATTGATCAGTTTTTGCCAATGAGTGTTTCGAGAACTTGATATTGATCAGTTTTCGCCGGTGAGTGTTTCGAAAACTTGATATTCATTAGTTTTTGCCGGTCAGTGTTTCGAAAACTTGATATTCATCAATTTTCGCCAATGAGTGTTTCAAAAACTCGATTTTCTTGTTAATTAGTTTTCGCCGATGAGTATTTCGAGAACTTGATATTCATCAGTTTTTGCCAATGAGTGTTTTGAAAACTTGATTTTCTTTTTAATCAATTTTCGACAATGATTGTTTGGAAAACTTGATATTGATTAGTTTCCACCGGTGAGTGTATCTAAAATTTCATATTCATCAGTTTTCGCCAATGAGTGTTTCGAAAACTTGATATTGATCAGTTTTCACCAATGAGTATTTCGAAAACATGATATTGATCAGTTTTCGCCAATGAGTGTTTCGAAAACATGATATTGATCAGTTTTTGCCGGTGAGTATTTCGAAACCTTAATATTCATTTGTTTTCGTCGATGAGTGTTTCGAAAACTTGATATTCATCAGTTTTTGCCAATAAGTGTTTCAAAAACTTGATTTTCTTCTTAATCATTTTGTGCCGATGAGTGTTTCCAAAACTTCATATTCATCAATTTTCGTCGATGAGTGTTTCGAAAACTTGATATTGATCAATTTTTGTCGGTGAGTGTTTCGAAAACTTGATATTCATTAGATTTCGCTGGTGAGTGTTTCGAAAACTTGATATTCATCATTTTTCGCCAATGAGTGTTTCGAAAACTTGATTTTCCTATTAACCAGTTTTCGTCGATGAGTGTTTCGAGAACTTGATATTGATCAGTTTTCAGCAATGAGGGTTTCGAAAACTTGATTTTCTTGTTAATCAGTTTTCGCCATTGAGTGTTTCGAAAACTTGATATTGATCAGTTTTCAGCAGTGCGTGTTTTGAAAACTTGATAATCATGAGTTTTTGCCGGTGATTGTTTCGAAAACTTGATATTCATCAGTTTCCGCCAATGAGTGTTTCGAAAACTTGACTTTCTTGTTAATCAGCTTTCCCCGATGAGTGTTTCGAAATCTTAATATTCAATAGCTTTCGCCGGTGAGTGTTTCGAAAACATGATATTCATCAGTTTTCACCGGTGAGTGTTTCGAAAACTAGATATTCATCAATTTTCGCCATTGAGTGTTTCGAAAACTTGATATTCATCAATTTTCGCCATTGAGTGTTTCAAAAACTTGATATTCTTGTTAATCAGTTTTCACCGGTGAGTGTTTCGAAACTTGATATTCACCAGTTTTAGCCCATGAGTATTTCGAAAACTTGATTTTCTTGTTAATCAGTTTTCGCCATTGAGTGTTTCGAAAACTTGATATGGATCAGTTTTGTCGGTGAGTGTTTCGAAAACTTGATATTCATCAGTTTTCACCGATGAGTGTTTCGAAAATTTGATATTGGTCAGTTTTCACCAATGAGTGTTTCGAAAACTTAATTTTCTTGTTAATCAGTTTTCGCCATTGACTGTTTCGAAAACTTGATATTGATCAGTTCTTGCCAGTGAGTGTTTCAAAAACTTGATAATCATGAGTTTTCGCCGGTGAGTGTTTCGAAAACTTGATATTCATCAGTTCTCGCCAATGAGTGTTTCGAAACTTGATATTGATCAGTTTTCGCCAATGAGTGTTTCGAAAACTTGATATTGATATTGATCAGTTTTCGCAGGTGAGTGTTTCAAAAACTAGATATTCGTTAGTTTTCGCCGGTAAGTGTTTCGAGAACTTGATATTTATCAGTTTTTGCCAATGAGTATTTCAAAACTTGATTTTCTTGTTAATTAGTTTTCGCCGATGAGAGTTTCGAGAACATGATATTCATCAGTTTCGAAAGTTGATTTTCTTGTTAATCAGTTTTCGGCAATGATTGTTTCGAAAACTTGATATTGATCAATTTTCGCCGATGAGTGTTTCGAAAACTTGATATTGATCAGTTTTCGCCGGTGAGTGTCTCGAAAACTTGATATTCATCAGTTTTCGCCATTGAGTGTTTCGAAACTTGATATTGATCAGTTTTCGCCAATGAGTGTTTCGAAAACTTGATATTGATCAGTTTTTGTCGGTGAGTTTCGAAAACTTGATATTCATTAGTTTTCACCGGTGAGTGTTCTGAAAACTTGATATTCATCAGTTTTCGCCGGTGAGTGTTTCGAAAACTTGATATTCATCAATTTTCGCGAATGAGTGCTTTGAAAACTTGATTTTCTTGTTAATCAATTTTCACCGATGAGTGTTTCAAAAACATGATATTCATCAGTTTTCGTCGATGAGTGTTTCGAAAACTTGATATTCATTAGTTTTCGCCAATGAGTGTTTCGAAAACTTGATTTTCTATTTAATCAGTTTTCGACAATGATTGTTTCGAAAACTTGATATTCATCGGTTTTCGCCGGTGAGTGTTTCAAAAACTTGATATTCTTTAGTTTTCGCCGGTGAGTGTTTCGAAAACCTGAGATTCATCAATTTTCGCCGATGAGTGTTTTGAAAACTTGATATTCATCAGTTTTCGCCAATGAGTGTTTCAAAAACTTGATATTGATCAGTTTTCGCCAATCAGTGTTTTGAAAACTTGATTTTCTTGTTAATCAATTTTCGGCAATGATTGTTTCGAAAACTTGATATTGATCAGTTTTCGCCGATGAGTGTTTCGAAAACTTGATATTGATCAGTTTTCGCCGGTGAGTGTCTCGAAAACTTGATATTCATCAGTTTTCGCCATTGAGTGTTTCGAAACTTGATATTGATCAGTTTTCGCCAATGAGTGTTCCGAAAACTTGATATTGATCAGTTTTTGTCGGTGAGTTTCGAAAACTTGATATTCATTAGTTTTCACCGGTGAGGGTTCTGAAAACTTGATATTCATCAGTTTTCGCCGGTGAGTGTTTCGAAAACTTGATATTCATCGGTTTTCGCGAATGAGTGCTTCGAAAACTTGATTTTCTTGTTAATCATTTTTCACCGATGAGTGTTTCAAAAACATGATATTCATCAGTTTTCGTCGATGAGTGTTTCGAAAACTTGATATTCATTAGTTTTCGCCAATGAGTGTTTCAAAAACTTGATTTTCTATTTAATTAGTTTTCGACAATGATTGTTTCGAAAACTTGATATTCATCGGTTTTCGCCGGTGAGTGTTTCAAAAACTTGATATTCTTTAGTTTTCGCCGGTGAGTGTTTCGAAAACCTGAGATTCATCAATTTTCGCCGATGAGTGTTTTGGAAACTTGATATTCATCAGTTTTCGCCAATGAGTGTTTCAAAAACTTGATATTGATCAGTTTTCGCCAATCAGTGTTTTGAAAACATGATTTTCTTGTTAATCAGTTTTCGATGATAAGTGTTTCAAAAACTTGATATTCATTAGTTTTCGTCAATGAGTGTTTCAGAAACTTGATATTCATCTGTTTTCGCCAATGAGTGTCTCGAAAACTTGGTTGTCTTATTAATCAGTTTTCGACAATGATTTTTTCGGAAACTTGATATTGATGAGCTTTCGCAGGCTAGTGTTTCGAAAACTTGATATTCATTATTGTTCGCCGGTGAGTGTTTCGAAAACCTAGTATTGATCAGTTTTCGCCAATGAGTGTTTTGAAAACTTGATATCGATCAGTTTTCGCCGGAGACTGTTTCGAAAAGTTGATATTCATTAGTTTTCGTCGGTGAGTGTTTCGAAAACTTGTTATTCATCTGTTTTCGCATTTGAGTGTTTTGAAAACTTGATTTTCTTGTTCATCAGTTTTCGCTGATGAGTGTTTCAAAAACGTGATATTCATCAGTTTTCGTCGATGATTGTTTCGAAAACTTGATGTTCATCAGATTTCGACAATGAGTGTTTCGAGAACTTGATATTCTTCAGTTTTCGCCAATGAGTGTTTCGAAAACTTGAGTTTCTTGTTAATCCGTTGTTGACAATGACTATTTCGAAAACTGGATATTGATCAGTTTTTGCCGGTGAGTGTTTCGAAAACTTGATATTGATCAGTTTTTGCCGGTGAGTGTTTCGAAAACTTGATATTGATCAGTTTTCACCGGTGAGTGTTTCGAAACTTGATAATGATCAGTTTTCGCCGGTGAGTGTTTCGAAAACTGATATTGATCAGTTCTCACCGGTGAGTGTTTCGAATACTTGATATTCATCGGTTTTCGCCAATGAGTGTTTCGAAAACTTGATTTTCTTCTTAATCAGTTTTCGCCGATGTGTCTTTCAAAAACTTGAAATTCATGAATTTTCGTCGATGAGTGTTTCGAAAACTTGATATTCATCAACTTTTGTGAATGAGTGTTTCGAAAACTTGATTTTCTTGTTAGACAGTTTTGGCCAATGAGTGTTTCAAAAACTTTATATTCATCAGTTTTCGTCGATGAGTGTTTCGAAAAATTGATATTCATTAGTTTTCGCCAATGAGTGTTTCAAAAACTTGATTTTCTAGTTAATCAGTTCTCGACAATGATTGTTTCGAAAACTTGATATTGATCAGTTTTCACCGGTGAGTATTTCGAAAACTTAATATTCATTAGTTTTTGCCGGTGAGTGTTTCGAACACCTGATATTCATCAATTTTCGCCAATGAGTGTTTCGAAAACTTGATATTGATCAGTTTTCACCAATGAAAGTTTTGAAAACTTGATATTGATCAGTTTTTGCCGGTGAGTGTTTCGTAAACTTGATATTCATTAGTTTTTGCCGGTGAATGTTTCGAAAACTTCATTTTCATCAATTTTCGCCAATGAGTGTTTCGAAAACTTGATATTGATCAATTTTCGTCAATGGGTGTTTCGAAAACTTGATATTAATCAATTTTCGCGAATGAGTGTTCCGAAAACTTGATTTTCTTGTTCATCAGTTTTCGCCGATGAGTGTTTCAAAAACTTGATATTCATCAGTTTTCGTCGATGAGTGTTTCGAAAACTTGATATTCATCGGTTTTCGCCTATGAGTGTTTCGAAAACTTGATTTTCTTGTTAATCAGTTTTCGCCAATGATTGTTTCGAAAACTTAATATTGATCAGTTTTCACTGTTGAGTGTTTCGAAACTTGATATTCATTAGTTTTCGCCGGTAAGTGTTTCGAAACTTGATATTGATCAGTTTTCGCCAATGAGTGTTCCGAAAACTTGATATTCATTAGTTTTCGCCGGTGAGTGTTTCGAAAACTTGATATTGATCAGTTTTCACCAATGAGTGTTTCGAAAACATGATATTGCTCACCTTTCGCCGGTGAGTGTTTTGAAAACTTCATATTCATTAGTTTTCGCTGGTCAGTGTTACGAAAACTTGATATTCATCACTTTTCTCCAATGAGTGTTTCGAAAACTTGATTTTCTTTTTAATCAGTTTTCGTCGGTGAGTGTTTCGAAAACTTCATATTCATTAGTTTTCGTCGGTTAGTGTTTCGAAAACTTTATATTCATCAGTTTTCGCAAATGATGTTTCAAAAACTTGATATTCTTGTTAATCTGTTTTCCCCAAAGAGTTTTTCGAAAACTTGATGTTGATCAGTTTTCGCTGGTGAGTGTTACGAAAACATGATATTGATCAGTTTTCGCCAATGAGAGTTTAGAAAAATTGTTATTCATCAGTTTTCGCCAATGTGTGTTTTGAAAACTGGATATTCATCAGTTTTCGCCAATGAGTGTTTCGAAAACTTGATATTCATCAGTTTTCGCCAATGAGTATTTCGAAAACTTGATTTTCTTTTTAATCAGCTTTCACCATTGAGTGTTTCGAAAACTTGATATTCTTGAGTTTTCGCCGGTGAGTATTTCGAAAACATGATATTCATCAATTTTCGCCAATGAGTGTTTCGAAAACTGATATTCATTAGTTTTAGTCAATGAGTGTTTCGAAAACTTGATATTGATCAGTTCTCGCCAATGAGTGTTTCGAAAACTTGATATTCTTGAGTTTTCGCCGGTGAGTATTTCGAAAACATGATATTCATCAATTTTCGCCAATGAGTGTTTCGAAAACTTGATATTCATTAGTTTTAGTCAATGAGTGTTTCGAAAACTTGATATTGATCAGTTCTCGCCAATGAGTGTTTCGAAAACATGATTTGCTTTTAATCAGTTTTTGCCATTGAGTGTTTCGAAAACTTGATATTGAACAGTTTTCGCCAATTAGTGTTTCGAAAACTTGATATTCATGAGTTTTCACCGGTGAGTGTTTCGAAAACTTGATATTCATTAGTTTTCGTCAATGTGTTTCGAAAACTTGATTTTCATTTTAATCAGCTTTTGCCGATGAGTGTTTCGAAAACTTGATATCATCAACTTTCGCCGGTGACTGTTTCGAAAACTTGATATTCATTAGTTTTCGCCAATGAGTGTTTCAAAATTTGATATTCATCAGTTTTCGCCAATGAGTGTTTCGGAAACTTGATATTCATCAGTTTTCGCCGGTGAGTGTTTCGAAAACTTGATATTCATCAGTTTTCGCCAATGAGTGTTTTGAAAAATTGATTTTCTTGTTACTCAATTTTCGCGATCAATGTTTCAAAAAGTTGATATTCATCAGTTTTTGTCGATGAGTGTTTCGAAAACTTGATATTCATCAGTTTTAGCAATGTGTGTTTCGAAAACTTGATATTCATCAGTTTTCGCCGGTGAGTGTTTCGAAAACTTGATATTCTCTAGTTTTCACGAAAGAGTGTTTCGAAAACATGATATTGATCAGTTTTTGCCAATGAGTGTTTCGAGAACTTGATATTGATCAGTTTTCGCCGGTGAGTGTTTCGAAAACTTGATATTCATTAGTTTTTGCCGGTCAGTGTTTCGAAAACTTGATATTCATCAATTTTCGCCAATGAGTGTTTCAAAAACTCGATTTTCTTGTTAATTAGTTTTCGCCGATGAGTATTTCGAGAACTTGATATTCATCAGTTTTTGCCAATGAGTGTTTTGAAAACTTGATTTTCTTTTTAATCAATTTTCGACAATGATTGTTTGGAAAACTTGATATTGATTAGTTTCCACCGGTGAGTGTATCTAAAATTTCATATTCATCAGTTTTCGCCAATGAGTGTTTCGAAAACTTGATATTGATCAGTTTTCACCAATGAGTATTTCGAAAACATGATATTGATCAGTTTTCGCCAATGAGTGTTTCGAAAACATGATATTGATCAGTTTTTGCCGGTGAGTATTTCGAAACCTTAATATTCATTTGTTTTCGTCGATGAGTGTTTCGAAAACTTGATATTCATCAGTTTTTGCCAATAAGTGTTTCAAAAACTTGATTTTCTTCTTAATCATTTTGTGCCGATGAGTGTTTCCAAAACTTCATATTCATCAATTTTCGTCGATGAGTGTTTCGAAAACTTGATATTGATCAGTTATTGCCGGTGAGTGTTTCGAAAACTTGATATTCATTAGATTTCGCTGGTGAGCGTTTCGAAAACTTGATATTCATCACTTTTCGACAATGAGTGTTTCGAAAACTTGATTTTCCTATTAATCAGTTTTCGCCGTTGAGTGTTTCGAAAACGTGATATTGATCAGTTTTCACCAATGAGTGTTTCGAAAACTTGATTTTCTTGTTAATCAGTTTTCACCATTGAGTGTTTCGAAAACTTGATATTGATCAGTTTTCACCAGTGCGTGTTTTGAAAACTTGATAATCATGAGTTTTGCCGGTGATTGTTTCGAAAACTTGATATTCATCAGTTTCCGCCAATGAGTGTTTCGAAAACTTGACTTTCTTGTTAATCAGCTTTCCCCGATGAGTGTTTCGAAATCTTAATATTCAATAGCTTTCGCCGGTGAGTGTTTCGAAAACATGATATTCATCAGTTTTCACCGGTGAGTGTTTCGAAAACTAGATATTCATCAATTTTCGCCATTGAGTGTTTCGAAAACTTGATATTGATTAGTTTCCACCGGTGAGTGTATCTAAAATTTCATATTCATCAGTTTTCGCCAATGAGTGTTTCGAAAACTTGATATTGATCAGTTTTCACCAATGAGTATTTCGAAAACATGATATTGATCAGTTTTCGCCAATGAGTGTTTCGAAAACATGATATTGATCAGTTTTTGCCGGTGAGTATTTCGAAACCTTAATATTCATTAGTTTTCGTCGGTGAGTGTTTCGAAAACTTGATATTCATCAGTTTTTGCCAATGAGTATTTCAAAAACTTGATTTTCTTTTTAATCAGTTTTCGCCGATGAGTGTTTCCAAAACTTCATATTCATCAATTTTCGTCGATGAGTGTTTCGAAAACTTGATATTCATCAGTTTTCGCGAATGAGTGTTTCGAAAACTTGATTTTCTTGTTAAACATTTTTCGCGGATGAGTGTTTCAAAAACTTGATATTCATCAGTTTTCGTCGATGAGTGTTTCGAAAACTTGATATTCATCAGTTTTTGCCAATGTGTGTTTCGAAAACTTGATTTTCTTGTTAATCAGTTTTTGACAATGATTGTTTCGAAAACTTGATTTTCTTGTGAATCAATTCTGGCCGATGAGTGGTTCGAAAACTTGATATTCATTAACTTTCGCTGGTGAGTGTTTCGAAAACTTGATATTCATTAGTTTTCGCCAGTGAGTGTTTCAAAAACTTGATTTTCATCAGTTTTCGCCAATGAGTGTTTCAAAAACTTGATTTTCTTATTAATCAGCTTTCGCCGATGAGTGTTTCGAAAACATGATATTCATCAGCTTCCGCCAGTGAGTATTTCGAAAACTTGATATTCATAAGTTTTCGCCGGTGAGTGTTTCGTAAACATGATATTCATCTGTTTTCGCCAATTAGTGTTTCGGAAACTTGATATTCATCAGTTTTCGCCGGTGAGTGTTTCGTAAACATGATATTCATCAGTTTTCGCCAATGAGTAATTTGTAAACTTGATTTTTTTGTTAATCAGTTTTCGCCGATGACTGTTTCAAAAAGTTGATATTCATCAGTTTTCATCGATGAGTGTTTCGAAAACTTGATAATTATCAGTTTTCGCCAATGAGTGTTTCGAAAACTTTATATTCATCAGTTTTTGCCGTGAGTGTTTCAAAAACTTGATATTCATTAGTTTTCGCCAATGAGTGTTTCGAAAAAGTGATATTGATCAGTTTTTGCCAATGAGTGTTTCAAAAATTTGATATTGATCAGTTTTGACCGGTAAGTGTTTCAAAAACTTGATATTGATCAGTTTTCGCCGGTGAGTGTTTCGAAAACTTGATATTCATTTGTTTTCGCTGGTCAGTGTTTCGAAAACTTGTTATTCATCGGTTTTCGCCAATGAGTGTTTCGAAAACTTGATTTTCTTGTTAATTAGTTTTCGCCGATGAGTGTTTCGAGAACATGATATTCATCAGTTTTCGCCACTGAGTGTTTCGAAAACTTGATTCTCTTGTTAATCAGTTTTCGAGAATGATTGTTTGGAAAACTTGATATTGATCAGTTTTTGCCGGTGAGTGTATCGAAAACTTGATATTGATAAGTTTTTGCTGGTGAGTGTTTTGAAAACTTGATATTCATCAGTTTTTGCCAATGATTGTTTCGAAAACTTGATATTTATCAGTTTTTGCCAATGAGTGTTTCAAAAACATAATATTGATCAGTTTTTGCCGGTGAGTGTTTCGAAAATGTAATATTCATTAGTTTTCATCGGTGAGTATTTCGAAAACTTGATATTCATGAGTTTTCGCCAATGAGTGTTTCAAAACTTCATTTTCTTGCAAATCTGATTTCGACGATGTGTGCTTCAAAAACATGATAGCAATCTGTTTTCGCCGATGAGTGTTTCGAAAACTTGATATTCATCAACTTTCGCCAATGAGTGTTTTGAAAACTTGATTTTCTTTTTAATTAATGATCGCCGATGAGTGTTTCAAAAACGTGATATTCATTAGTTTTTACCGGTTAGTGTTTCAGAATCTTGACATTCATCAGTTTTTGCCAATGAGTGTTTCGAAAACTTGATTTTCTTGTTAAACAGTTTTCGCCAATGATTGTTTCGAAAACTTGCTATTGATCAGTTTTCGCCGGTGAGTGTTTCTAAAACTTAATATTCATCAGTTTTCGCCAATGAGTGTTTTTAAAACTTGATATTCATCAGTTTTCGCCAACGAGTGTTTCGAAAACTTGATATTCATCAGTGTTCGCCAATGTTTGTTTCGAAAACTTGATATTGATAAGTTTTCGCCCATGAGTGTTTTGAAAACTTGATATTCTTGTTAATCAATTATCGCCATTGAGTGTTTCGGAAACTTGATATTCATCAGTTTTCGCCGGTGACTGTTTCGAAAACTTGATATTCATTAGTTTTCGCCGGTGAGTGTTTCGAAAACTTGATATTCATCAGTTTTCTCCAATGAGTATTTCGAAAACTTGATATGATTCAGTTTCCGCTGATGAGTGTTTCGAAAACTTGATATTGATCAGTTTTCGCCGGTGAGTGTTTCGAAAACTTTATATTCATTAGTTTTCGCCGGTGAGTGTTTTGAAAACTTGATATTCTTTAGTTTTCGCCAATGAGTGTTTCAAAAACTTGATTTTTATCAGTTTTCCCCAGTGAGTGTTTTGAAAACATGATTTTCTTGTTAATCAGTTTTCGCTGATGAGTATTTCAAAAACTTGATATTCATCAGTTTTCGTCGATGACTGTTTCGAAAATTTGATATTCATCAGTTTTCGCCGATGAGTGTTTAGAAAACATGATATTCATTAGTTTTCGCCGGTTAGTGTTTCGAAAAACTGATATTCATCAGTTTTCGCCTCTGAGTGGTTCAAAAACTTGATATTGATCAGTTTTCGCCAATGAGTGTTTCGAAAACTTGATATTGATCATTTTTCGCCGGTGAGTGTTTCGAAAACTTTATATTCATTAGTTTTCGCCGGTGAGTGTTTTGAAAACATGATATTCTTCAGTTTTTGCCAATGAGTGTTTCAAAAACTTGATTTTCATCAGTTTTCCCCAATGAGTGTTTTGAAAACTTGATTTTCTTGTAAATCAGTTTTCGCCGATGATTGTTTCAAAAACCGGATATTCATCAGTTTTCGTCGATGACTGTTTCGAAAATTTGATATTCATCAGTTTTCGCCAATGAGTGTTCGAAAGCCTGATTTTCTTGTTAATCAATTTTCGCCAATGATTATTCTGAAAAGTTTATATTGATCAGTTTTCACAGGTGAGTGTTTCGAAAACTTGATATTCATCAAATTTCGCCTATGAGTGTTTCGAAAACTTGATGTTCATCAGTTTTCGCCAAAGAGTGTTTTGAAAACTTGATATTGATCAGTTTTCGCCGGTGAGTGTTTTAAAAACTTGATATTCATTTGTTTTCGTCGATGAGTATTTCAAAAACTCGATATTCATCAATTTTCACCAATGAGTGTTCGAAAACTTGATTTTCTTGATAAACAGTTTTCACCGGTGAGTGTTTCGAAAACTTGATATTCATCAGTTTTCGCCGATGAGTGTTTTGAAAACGTGATATTCATCACTTTTCGCCGATGAGTGTTCCGAAAACTTGATATTCATCAGTTTTCGCCAATTAGTGTTTTGAAAACTTGAAATTCATCAGTTTTTGCCAATGAGTGTTTCGAAAACTTGATTTTTTATTAGACAGTTTTTTACGATGACTGTCTCAAAAAGTTGATATTCATCAGTTTTCGTCGATGAGTGTTTCGAGAACTGGATATTCATCAGTTTTCGCCAATGAGTGTTTCGAAAACTTGATTTTGTTGTTCATCAGTTTTCGACAATGATTGTTTCGAAAACTTAATATTGATCAGTTTTCGGCGGTGAGTGTTTCGAATTCTTGATATTGATCAGTTTTCAGCAATGAGTATTTCAAAATCTTGATATTCATCAGTTTTCGCCAATGAGTGTTTCGAAAATTTGATATTGATCAGTTTTCGACAGTGAGTGTTTCGAAATCTTAATATTCATTACTTTTCCCCGATGAGTGTTTCGAAAACTTGATATTCATCAGTTTCGCCGATGAGTGTTTCGAAAACTTGATTTTCTTGTTAATCAGTTTTCGCAGGTGACTGTTTCAAAAACTTGATATTCATCATTTTTCGTCAATGAGTGTTTCGAAAACTTGATATTCTTCAGTTTTCGCCAGTGAGTGTTTCGAAAACTTGACTTTCTTGTCAATCAGTTTTCGCCGATGAGTGTTTCGAAAACTTGATATTCATCAGTTTTCTTCGATGAGTGTTTCGAAAACTTGATATTCATCAATTTTCGCCAATAAATGTTTTGAAAACATGATTTTCTTGTTAATCAGTTTTCGGCAATGATTGTTTCGAAAACTTGATATTGACAAGTTTTTGCCGGTGAGTGTTTCGAAAACAATATTCATTAGTTTTCGTCGGTGAGTGTTTCAAAAACCTGATATTAATCAATTTTCACCAATGAGTGGTTCGAAAACTTGATATTGATTAGTTTTCGCCAATGAGTGTTTCGAAAACTTGATATTGATTAGTTTTCGCCGGTGAGTGTTTCAAAAACTTGATATTCACTAGTTTTCGCTGATGAGTGTTTCGAAAACATGATATTCTTCAGTTTTTGCCAATGAGTGTTTCAAAAACTTGATATTGATAAGTTTTCGCCAAAGAGTGTTTCGAAAACATGATATGGATTAGTTTTCGCCGGTGTGTGTTTTGAAAACTTGATATTCATTAGTTTTCGCCGGTGAGTGTTTCGAAAACTTGATAATCATCAGTTTTCGCCAATGAGTGTTTCAATAACTTGATTTTCATTAGTTTTCGGGAGTGAGTGTTTTGAAAACTTGATTTTCTTGTTAATCAATTTTCCCCGATTAGTGTTTAAAAAACTTGATATTCATCAGTTTTCGAAGATGATTTTTTTGAAAACCTGATATTCATCAGTTTTCGCCCATGAGTGTTTCGAAAACCTGATTTTCTTGTTAATCAGTTTTTGCCAATGATTTTTCGAAAAGTTGATGCTAATCAGTTTTCGTCGGTGAGTATTTCGAAAACTTGATATTGATCAGTTTTCGCCGTAGAGTGTTTCGAAAACAAGATATTCATCAGTTTTCACCGATTAGAGTTTCGGAAACTTGATATTCTTTAGTTTTCGCCAATGAGTGTTTCGAAAACTTGATATTGATCAGTTTTCGCCGGTGAGTGTTTCAAAAACTTGATATTCATTTGTTTTCGCCAATGAGTGTTTCGAAAACTTGATATTGATCAGTTTTCGCCAATGAGTGTTTTGAAAACTTGATATTGATCAGTTTTCGCCAATGACTGTTTCGAAAATTTGATATTGATTAGTTTTCCCCTGTGAGTGTTTCGAAAACATGATATTGATCAGTTTCCGCCGGTGAGTGTTTCGACAACTTGATATCCATTAGCTTTCGCCGGTAAGTGTTTCGAAAACTTGATTTTCTTGTTAATCAATTTTCGCCGATGAGTGTTTCGAAAACTTGATATTCATCAGTTTTCTCCGTTAAGTGTTTCGAAAACTTCGTATTCATCAGATTTTGCCAATGAGTGTTTCGAAAACTTGATTTTCATCAGTTTTCGCCAATGAATATTTTGATAACATCATCTTCATCAGTTTTCGTCGGTAAGTGTTTATAAAACTTGATAATCATCAGTTTTTGCCGGTGAGTGTTTCAAAAACTTGATTTTCCTTAGTTTTCGCCAGTGAGTGTTTCGAAAACTTGATCTTCATCAGTTTTCGCCGATGAGCGATTCGAAAACATGATATTCATTAGTTTTCGCCATTGAGTGTTTCGAAAACTTGATATTCATCAGTTTTCGCCAATGAGTGTTTTGAAAACTTGATTTTCTTGTTAATCTGTTTTCGCCGATGAGTGTTTCAATACTTGATATTCATCAGTTTTAGTCGATGACTGTTTTGAAAACTTGATATTCATCAGTTTTCGCCAATGATTGTTTCGAAAACTTGATTTTATTGTTAACCAGTTTTCGCCGATAAGTATTTCGAAAACTTGATATTCATCAGCTTTCGCCGGTGAGTGTTTCAAAAACTTGATATTCATCAGCTTTCGCTAGTGAGTGATTCGAAAACTTGATATTCATCAGTTTTTGCTCGTGAGTGTTTCGAAAACTTGATATTCATTATTTTTCGCCGGCGAGTGTTTCGAAAACTTGATATTAATCAGTTTTCGCCAATGAGTGTATCGGAAACTTGATTTTCTTATAAATCAATTTTCGACTATGATTGTTTCGAAAACTTGATACTCATCAGTTTTCGCCGGTGAATGTTTCGAAAACTTGATACTGATCAGTTTTCGCCGGTGAATGTTTCAAAAACTTGATATTCATTAGTTTTTGCCGGTGAGTGTTTCGAAAACTTGATATTCATCAGTTTTCGCTAATGAGTGTTTCCAAATCTTGATATTCCTCAGTTTTCGCCATTGAGTGTTTCAAAAACATGATATTGATCAATTTTCGCCAATGAGTGCTTCGAAAACTTGATATTGATCAGTTTTCGCCTTTGAGTGTTTCGAAAACTTGATATTCATCATTTTTCGCCGGTGATTGTATCGAAAAACTGATATTCATCAGCTTTCGCCAATGAATGTTTCAAAAATTTCATATTCATCAATTTTTGCCATTGAGTGTTTCTAAATCTTGACTTTTTTGTTGATCAGTTTTTGATTAGGAGTGTTTCAAAAACTTGATATTTATCAGTTTTCGTCAATGACTGTTTCGAAAACATGATATTCATCAGTTTTCGCCAATGAGTGTTTCGAAAACTTTATTTTCTTGTTAATTAGTTTTTGCCGATGAGTGTTTCAAAAACTTGATATTCAACATTTTTCGCTGATGAGTATTTCGAAAATGTTATATTCATCAGTTTTCGCCAGTTAGTGTTTCGAAAACTTGATATTGATTAGTTTTTATTGGTGAATGTTTTGAAAACTTAATATTGATCAGTTTTCACCGGTGACTGTTTCGAAAACTTGATATTCATCAGTTTTCGTTGGTGAGTGTTTTGAAAACTTGATATTCAATAGTTTTCACTAGTGAGTGTTTCGAAAACATGATATTCATTAGTTTTGGCCAATGAGTGTTTCGAAAGCTTGATATTGATCAGTTTCCATCGGTGAGTGTTTCGAAAACTTGATATTCATTAGTTTTCGCCGGTGAGTGTTTAGAAAACTTGATATTGATCAATTTTCGCCAATGAGTGTTTCGCCGGTGTGTGTTTCGAAAACTTGATATTTATTAGTTTTCGCCGTTGAGTGTTTCGAGAACTTTATATTCATTAGTTTTCGCCAATGAGTGTTTCAAAAACTTGATTTTCATCAGTTTTCGCCAATGAGTGTTTGGAAAACTTGATTTTCTTGTTAGTCAGTTTTCACCGATGAGTGTTTCAAATACATGATATTCATCAGTTTTCGTCGATGACTGTTTCGAAAACTTGATATTCATCAAATTTATCCAATGAGTGTTCGAAAACCTGATTTTCTTGTTAATCAATTTTCGCCAATGATTGTTTTGAAAAGTTTATACTGATCAGTTTTCGCCGGTGAGTGTTTCGAAAACCTGATATTCATCAGTTTTCGCCGGTGAATGTTCCGAAAACTTGATATTGATAAGTTTTCGTCGGTGAGTGTTTCGAAAACATGATATTCATAAGTTTTCGCCAATGAGTGTTTCAAAAACTTGATATTGATCAGTTTTCGCCAATGAGTGTTTCAAAAATTTGATATTGTTCAGTTTTCGGCTGTGAGTGTTTCGAAAACTTCATATTCATTAGTTTCCGCCGGTGAGTGTTTTGGAAACTTGATATTCATCAGTTTTCGCCAATGAGTGTTTCGAAAACTTGATTTTCTTCTTAATCAGTTTTCGCCGATGAGTGTTTCAAAAACTTGATATTCATCTATTTTTGTCGATGAGTGTTTCGAAAACTTGATATTCATTAGTTTTCGCGAATGAGTGTTTAGAAAACTTGATTTTCTTGTTAATCAATTTTCGCCAATATTCATAAGTTTTCTTCGATAAGTGTTTCAAAAACATGATATTCATCAGTTTTCGCCAATGAGTGTTTCGAAAACTTGATATTGATCAGTTTTGGGCAATGACTGTTTCGAAAACTTGATATTGATCAGTTTTCACCGGTGAGTGTTTCGAATACTTCGTATTCATTAATTTTCGCCGGTGAGTGTTTCGAAAACTTTATATTCATCAGTTTTCGCCAATGAGTGTTTCGAAACCTTGATATTGATCAGTTTTCGCCAATGATTGTTTTGAAAACTTGATATTGATCAGTTTTCGCCGGTGAGTGTTTTGAAAACTTGATATTGATCAGTTTTCGCCAATGAGTGTTTCGCCGGTGTGTGTTTCGAAAACTTGATATTGATTAGTTTTCGCCGGTGAGTGTTTCGAGAACTTGACATTCATCAGTTTTCGCCAATGAGTGTTTCAAAAATTTCATATTCATCAGTTTTCGCCAATGAGTGTTTGGAAAACTTGATTTTCTTGTTAATCAGTTTTCACCGATGAGTGTTTCAAATACTTGATATTCATCAATTTTCGTCGATGACTGTTTCGAAAACTTGATATTCATCAATTTTATCCAATGGGTGTTTAGAAAACCTGATTTTCTTGTTAACCAATTTTCGCCGATGAGTGCTTCGAAAATGTGATATTCATCAGCTTTCGCCGGTGTGTGTTTCGAAAACTTCTTATACATCAGCTTTTGCCAGTGAGTGTTTCGAAAACTTCATATACATCAGCTTTTGCCAATGACTTTTTCGAAAACTTGATATTCATTAGTGTTCGCCGGTGAGTGTTTCGAAAACTTGATATCCATCAGTTTTCGCCGGTGAGTGTTCCGAAAACTTGATATTGATAAGTTTTCGTCGGTGAGTGTTTCGAAAACATGATATTCATAAGTTTTCGCCAATGAGTGTTTCAAAAACTTGATATTGATCAGTTTTCGCCAATGAGTGTTTCGAAAACTTGATATTGATCAGTTTTCGCCGGTGAGTGTTTCGAAAACTTGATATTCAATAGTTTTCGTCGGTGAGTGTTTTGAAAACTTGATATTCATCAGTTTTCGCCAATGAGTGTTTCGAAAGCATGATTTTCTTGTTAATCATTTTTCGCCGATAAGTGTTTCGAAAACTTGATATTCATCTATTTTAGTCGGCGAGTGTTTCGAAAACTTGATATTCATTAGTTTTCGCGAATGAGTGTTTAGAAAACTTGATTTTCTTGTTAATCAATTTTCGCCGATATTCATAAGTTTTCTTCGATAAGTGTTTCGAAAACATAATATTCATCAGTTTTTTCCAATGAGTGTTTCGAAAACTTGATTTTCTTGTTAATTAGTTTTCGTCAATGATTGTTTCAAAAACTTGGTATTGATCAGTTTTCGTCGGTGAGTGTTTCGAAAACTTTATATTCATTAGTTTCCGCCGGTGAGTGTTTCGAAAACGTGATATTCATCAGTTTTCACCAATGAGTGGTTCGAAAACTTCATATTGATCAGTTTTCGCCAATGAGTGTTTCGAAAACTTGATATTGATCAGTTTTTGCCTGTGAGTGTTTCGAAAACTTGATATTACTAGTTTTCGCCGGT
This sequence comes from Senna tora, assembly GCA_014851425.1. Lineage (NCBI taxonomy): Eukaryota > Viridiplantae > Streptophyta > Magnoliopsida > Fabales > Fabaceae > Senna > Senna tora. The sequence goes on along the minus strand of CM026267.1, from coordinate 38,137,103 downwards.
GAGTGTTTCGAAAACTTGATATTCATCAGATTCACCAATGAGTGATTCGAAAACTTGATATTCATCAGATTCACCAATGAGTGATTCGAAAACTTGATATTCATCAGTTTTCGCCAATGAGTGTTTCGAAAACTTGATGTTGATCAGTTTTCGCCGGTGAGTGTTTCGAAAACTTGGTATTCATTAGTTTTCGGCGGTGACTGTTTCGAAAACTTGATATTCATCAATTTTCGCCAATGAGTGTTTCAAAACCTTTATTTTCCTCAGTTTTCGCCAATGAGGGTTTTGAAAACTTGATTTTCTTGTTAATCAGTTTTCGCCGATGAGTGTTTCAAAAACATGATATTCATCAGTTTTCGTCGATGACTGTTTCGAAAACTTGATATTCATCAGTTTTCGCAAATGAGTGTTTCGAAAAACTGATTATCTTGTTAATCAGTTTTCGCCAATGATTGTTTCGAAAACTTGATACTGATCAGTTTTCGCCGGTGAGTGTTTCGAAAACTTGATATTCATTAGTTTTCACCGGTGAGTGTTTCAAAAACTTGATATTCATCAGTTTTCGCCAATGAGTGTTTCGAAAACTTGATATTGATCAGTTTTCGCCAATGACTGTTTCGAAAACTTGATATGATCAGTTTTCGCCGGTGAGTGTTTCGAATACTTGATATTCATTAATTTTCGCTGTTGAGTGTTTCGAAAACTTGATATTGATCAGTTTTCGCCGATGAGTGTTTCGAAAACTTGATATTCATCAGTTTTCGCCGATGAGTGTTTCGAAAACTTAATATTCATCGACTTTCGCCAATGGGTGTTTTGAAAACTTGATTTTCTTGCAAATCTGTTTTCGACGATGTGTGTTTCGAAAAGATGATATCAATCTGTTTTCGCCAGTGAGTGTTTCAAAAACTTGATATTCATCAATTTTCGCCAATGAGTGTTTTGAAAACTTGATTTTCGTTTTAATCAATTTTCGACAATGATTGTTTTGAAAACTTGATATTGATTAGTTTTCACCGGTGAGTGTTTCGAAAACTTGATACTCATTAGTTTTCGCCGGTGAGTGTTTCGGAAACCTGATATTCATCAGTTTTCGCCAATGAGTGGTTCGAAAACTTGATATTGATCATTTTTCGCAAATGAGTGTTTCAAAAACTGGATATCGCTCAGTTTTCGCCAGTGAGTGTTTCGAAACCTTGATATTCATTAGTTTTCGCTGGTGAGTGTTTCGAAAACTTTATATTCATTAGTTTTAGCCGGTGAGTGTTTCGAAAACTTGATATTGATCAGTTTTCGCCAATGAGTGTTTCGAAAATTTGATATTCATCAGTTTTCGCCATTGAGTGTTTCGAAATCTTGTTATTAATCAGTTTTCGCCGATGAGTGTTTGGAAAACCTTATATTCATTAGTTTTCGCTGGTGAGTGTTTCGAATACTTGATATTCATCAGTTTTCGCCAATGATTGTTTCGAAAACTTGATACTGATCTGTTTTCGCCGGTGAATGTTTCGAAAACTTGATATTCATTAGTTTTTGCCGGTGACTGTTTTGAAAACTTGATATTGATCAGTTTTCGCCAATGACTGTTTCGAAAACTTGATATTGATCAATTTTCGTTGGTGAGTGTTTCGAATACTTGATATTCATTATTTTTTGTCGTTGAGTGTTTTCGAAAACTTGATATTCATCGGTTATCGCCAACGAGTGTTTCGAAAACTAGATATTCATCAGTTTTCGTCTGTGAGTGTTTCGAAAACTTGATATTCATCAGTTTTCGCCGGTGAGTGTTTAGAAAACTTGATATTGATCAGTTTTCGCCAATGAGTGTTTCGCCGGTGTGTGTTTCGAAAACTTGATATTTATTTGTTTTCGCCGGTGAGTGTTTCGAGAACTTGATATTCATCAGTTTTCGCCAATGAGTGTTTCAAAAACTTGATTTTCATCAGTTTTCGCCAATGAGTGTTTTGAAAACTTGATTTTCTTGTTAATCAGTTTTCAGCGATGAGTGTTTCAAAAACTTGATATTCATCAGTTTTCGTCAATGACTGTTTCGAAAACATGATATTCATCAGTTTTCGGCAATGAGTGTTTCAAAAACTTTATTTTCATCAGTTTTCGCCAATGAGGGTTTCGAAAATTTGAATTTCTTGTTAACCAGTTTTTGCCGGTGAGTGTTTCAAAACCATGATATTCATTAGTTTTCGGCGGAGAATGTTTCGAAAACTTGATATTCATTAGTTGTCACGAGTGAGTGTTTTAAAAACTTGATATTCATCAGTTTTCACCAATGAGTGTTTCGAAAACATGATATTCATCAGTTTTCGCCGGTGAGTGTTTCGAAAACTTGATATCCATTAGTTTTTGCCGGTCAGTGTTTCGAGAACTTGATATTCATCAGTTTTCGCAAATGATTGTTCCGGAAACTTGATATTCTTGTTAATCAGTTCTCGCTGATGAGTGTTTCGAAAACATGATAATCATCAATTTTCGCCCTTGAGTGTTTTGAAAACTTGATATTGAATAGCTTTCGCCGATGAGTTTCTCGAGAACTTTATATTCATCTGCTTTGGCTAATGAGTGTTTCAAAAACTTGATTTTCATCAGTTTTTGCCAAAGAGTGTTTTGAAAACTTGATTTTCTTGTTAAACAGTTTTCGCCGATGAGTATTTCAAATACTTGATATTCATCAGTTTTCATCGATGACTAGTTCGAAAACGTGATAATCATCAGATTTCGCCAATGAGCGTTTGGAAAACTTGATTTTCATCAAATTTCGCCGGTGAGTGTTTCCAAAACTTGATATTCATCAGTTTTCCCCGATGAGTGTTTCGAAAATTTGATATTCATCTATTTTTGCCAATGAGTGTTTTGAAAACTTGATATTCATCAGTTTTCGCCGATGAGTGTTTCGAAAACTTGATATTCATCAGTTTTTGCTGATTAGTGTTTCGAAAACTTGATATTGATTAGTTTTCACTGATGAGTGTTTCGAAAACTTGATATTCATCAGTTTTCGCCAGTGAGTGTTTCGAAAACTTCATATTCATCAGTTTTCGCCGGTGAGTGTTTCGAAAACTTGACATTGATTAGTTTTCGACAATGAGTGTTTCGAAAACTTGATATTCATCAGTTTTCGCCGGTGAGTGTTTCGAAAACTTGATATTCATCAGTTTTCGGCAATGAGTGTTTTGAAAACTTGATTTTCTTGTTAATCAGTTTTCGCCGATGAGTGTTTCAAATACTCGATATTCAACAGTTTTCGTCGATAACTGTTTCGAAAACTTGATATTCATCAGTTTTCGCCAATGACTATTTCGAAAACCTGATTTTCATGATAACCAGTTTTCGCCGATGAGTGTTTCGAAAACTTGATATTCATTAGTTTTCGTCAGTGAGTGCTTCGAAAACTTGATATCCATTAGTTTTCGCCGGTCAGTGTTTCGAAAACTTGATAATATATAACCTGTGTACTGGCTACACATCCGAAGATGCTGCCTATCATATTCACATGCAACAGATATGTGTATATATATATATATTTTTTGAAAACAAGTTTTTCCTGCATCGTAATCTAACGGATCCTGATCTTTAAGGTGTGTGAAGCAGACATTTCTAGATTTAGTAATACAGTCTAATTGGGTACGTCTACCCTTTACTTTATGATACAATGATAAAGTAAAGTATATTACAATTACACTTTATTCACCCACATGAACAAGTTGTGGGTCTTGGAAAATGTTGCTCAACCCTCGTTCCACCGAGACTCCTTTCACATGTACTTAACCTGTCTCTGTGTAGTAAAAATGAGGTGTGAGTCTTAACCACGCGACTCAATGAGGACCCTCCCATCCCCGGCGCAAGGCGGGTACCATGGCGCTGGGACTGGGAGTCATACACAACCACATGCACAATCAACTAGTTATTGTGAGTTAGCATGCATTCTTGGTGATCACACAATAACGGAAATTTCACCCAAACACTCACATGCATTTAACTGATATAAGCATGTAGCAGTTTATTCCACGTCATCAATCAGCTAGTAACATGTAACACATAGTGCCGGCTTTTACCTACCGGTCCTCTCACGTTCAACACGTTTGAATCAACAAAACGTGTGCTGACGTAGTCCTGTGCGTTACCACTACGCTGCACAATCAACAGTTATATGCAACCACAGACAATTTATAAATACACACAGATGCTAAACATACATCTACTTAATCTCCACAACTCTGGGGTATCTACTAGCCACTACGTGGCTTTCCCACTTCAAACCCATGTACTCGGGTTGCTGGCCACCAAGTGGCAAAACATACTTAACCCATTCACTTGGGTACTGGTCACCTCGTGACGATTTTGTTAATCAAACAATACTTAACCCATTCACTTGGGTACTGGTCACTTCGTGAAAATTCTATTAATCAAACACAAACAATCTCTATCTATCAAACAACTGACGCATAGCCACCAAGTGGCACGTCCTGACCCCTAACTGCGGGGCAATAGCTTGAGCCCATTCGTCCATTACCCAACCAGACCACATGGCGGGCACGGCACGACGTCTCGAACCATGGCCACTGACACACCCTGGACCAACTCCACCGGATGGTTTCTCTTTTACTAAGTTAGGCTCACGGTTCACCCGTAGGTTCCTCCAGTGTCTCCTTACCTTAGTCTCACATATTAATAGGATTCTTTGTATCTTTCCCGAAGGATCAACAATTCTTCTCCTTATTAATATGTACAAGTATCCTCAACAGGATATAACTCATATACCTGTCTAGATGGACTCTCTAAGCCTCAAGCTGTCGTCATTGCAATATAAAACCTTTCTGACCCTATTGCCAGGATAGGGCAATGACAATCGTCATGGTGATTATAAAAACTGAGGTCTCAAGTGCCATCTGGCGTTGTTCTAGTCGATGTCTCACATCGCTAGCATAACCGAAGGACTCTTGCCACTGTCGTGGAAAAGATTTAATAAAATACTCATAATGCCTCCGGAATGTATCAGTTGGATTTGTAACACACCAATCATAGCAAACAATTATACTCTACTCCTATGTCTTCCTGTCCAAGCTATCTTCCACAACATATTTTCTAGTCCTTTCATTCTTTTAGCATTCTATATCTCTAGCTAACACATACCAGACAAGCAGAGAATATACATACTCATGTAATCCACATAAGCATACAACCCTAGGAGCAGAGATGGAAGAACCCTCACCTTGGCCAACCTTCCATGCAATTCTCTCCTGTTACTTTAGTCTCCTCGGAGTTCCTGTTGCACTCTATTGCATGCCGTTGTTCCAATAAGAACACATTTACTTAATTAAGGTTATTACTTAGCTTAACTTGTTATTTATCTCTCCATCACTCTCACATGTAGTCCATGGTTGCCACAGAGTCAAGCTCTTGGTCTTATTGGACTTCTCTATCTCGACTTATGCGTATCCTTTCTCGATCACTTGACTTACTCGAATATAACACTCTACTTGAGTGTTTCACATACTTGGATTTGAGTATTATACCTCTATCTAATTTGTATTCACATCTAAGGAAGCTTATCTAACTTGATTGGAAGGAATCCTAATTTTAGGAAGGTCTAAGCATTTTGCTTCAACTCATTTTCTTACTCAGGTTCTAAGAAATCTAGTTTCTAAACCTCAATACACCTCTAATTCATCCTACTTAAAGCTTCCCAATAATTACGAAGGAATAAAATTACCATTTTAGAATTTGGACTTCATTGTTCCGCAAGTTTCCATCCTTGAGAAGTAATGGATGCGGCCTTGTCGCGAGGCCGGCACCAATCAAATTAATACTAGAAAGTGCAGCTAGTGGCACAACCTAGGTCGAATCTCTCTCGCGGAGCCTATGGACTCTATGGACAAATATGCTCAATTAACACAAAAAGGGAAGTCTTTGAGGCAATTTAACAAACATTTGGTGTGCAATGAAACTAAATGGAATTAAATGCAACTAAATGAAACTAGAACTAACACTTTTTGGGATTTTCATTATTTTTAAAGCTAAAGTAAATTGAGGTGAATGAAATGAGATGAATATGCTTTGTTGGAGAATGCTTTGGGCTATCCTTGCTATCAAAAAGTATGGAGTTAATCAATGAAAGGCCATTTCCTAAAGTAGTTTAGTGACCACTAAACCTAGGTAATTTAATTAGAGAATGCAATTAACCAACCGGACAATTAACATGCCTAATCAATTACCATCAATGAAGCAAATGGGGAAGTTAATATAGATAAGAATTCAACTCAACAAATACCATTGTCATTAGTGTAACTTCCACAATGAATCAAAACTACAATAAGATTTAACCAAATCCAATCTAATCTAAACACACAATGGGAGAATGAAAATACAATTCACAAATCTATATCAATCCCTAATATCCAACTACAACCAAGTTAAGTTCCACAACCATGGAACCACAATCAATACAAATCCATCAAAATCAAGAAGATAATAATGAATCTATAAAGAGAAGTAGATGGAAAACAAGAAAAACTCCCTAGTAAGTGCCAAAGCTCAAGCCCCAATCATGCTCCTCCAAAGCACTAGAAGTTTAGCCACTCATGGAGATGAAGAATACTCCACCAAGCTTCTCCAACCCTTGCTTAGCCATGGATGATGATGGAGGTTGCTGGAATTTGGTCTGAATGTGTGTGGAGAGTGGAGAAGATGAAGAGAAAATGGTGAGTGTGGCTGGAAATGTGAGAGGAACTTGAGAGGATGAGAGCTTGTGTGATGAATGTGTGTAAAATCGTGGGTTACTCTCCAAATTAGGTTAAGGGCCCGTAAAACCTCAGAATATTCGCTCTAATCCGACCTAGTATGCTCCCCTTGTGGTAAAACACTGAGAAAGTGGGCCCACCATCCGTTTCAGCTCTTAAAATCGCCAGAAAATCGTGCAGAACTGGTGTACCCGCTGGCAGCGGGTGGATTACTTAAAACACGCGTTTTCCTCTGAAACTGAAGTCCACCCACTGGCAGCTTGCAAGGCTACCCGCTGGCAGCGGGTGGAACAGTAGAACAGGCCCAAAAATGCCTCTAAGCCTCAAATCTTGTACCGGCTTCGCTTTCCAGCTTCTTTCTCGACCTCTAGCACTTGAATACATGTTATTCCTCAAGCTAGTTGACCTACAAATCAACCAAAACAATTGTGAGGCTCTCAAGTTAATAAAACTAGAGAATTATCACAATTTATTCAATAAAAATATGGAATTAGCATGATTGTGAATTAAGTCCTTAAGTGCCCTTCAATAACATTAAATCATGCATAATGACTCTTTAAACTCAACAAAAGCTTGTCAAATGCCAAAAGATACAAGGGTAAATATTGGTATTATCAAGAAGCTAGGAGGTACCTAAATTAATTCTTGATGCTTGATAGCATATCTAGAATTATTCTAGGGTGTTTAAGATTGAAAAGAAGAGGTTTGGAGCCCTCAACATCACCCTTAATGTGTATTTGGGCAACCCGAGTAGGGACCCGGTACGTTAACGTCGAGGTTCAACCTTAGTAACCATGGGCCAGCTCTTCACGGGTCTTGTTCAACTAATATTCCAACCATATAATTTTAGTAATACCAATTCAAGCCTATTTACTCAAATCCAAGTTCAATCCTAATTATTACAATTTCCCCAATTTGAAAATAATTATAATTTCAACCCCATACCCTTCCAAATTCGAATTTGGGCAAATCCGAGAATATAATCTTGATTCCTACCCCAACTAAGTGTTCAAGAACACTTTCTAGGTCTCAATCTACCCTCGAAATAATTCAATCGAAGGTCAATCGAAGAAATCCCTAAAAATGGAGAAATTGAGGGTTTCGAATGAAATTGGGGTTACCAAGCTTTGATTCGATTGGTGGAAGGTGTAGGAGACGTTGTAACCGAGCTCCGGTGACTTTTCCCGGTGTCGGATCCAGCGGAATCCTCCTTCTTCCCCTCTCTCTCCCTCTCCTCCATTTCCTTTCTTCCTTCTTCTTTTCTCGCATGAAGGTGTCCCCCGTAGCCTCTCTCTCTTTTTTTTTCTTTTTTTTTTTCCTTTCTTTGTTCTCTCTTTCTCCTTTCCTTTCTATATATATATATATATATGTATATATATATATGTATATATATATATATAGATATATATATATATGTATATATATTTGTATCTACCTAACCTAAACCCCACGGCACCACTCCAGTTAAATAATAATAATAATAAAAAAATTGTAATAAATAAATAAATAAAATTAAAATAAAATAATGAATAATTAAATAATAAATAAATAAATATAATAAAAATAAAATAATTAATAATTAAATAAATAATAACTAATATGTATTTTTAATTTAATCTCTTTCCCTATTTAATTCAGGTATCCAATTTCTTAGGTCCTGAATTAAATCCTAAAAATTATTTTCTACATCTTTTCTTTCCCTTTTATTTTATTTTAAACTTCAAAAAATTTTCTCGGGTATTACAATCTTTGAAAATAATTTCCTTTCTGGTTTCTTTTAATTTTCATATTTTTTTTTCCTATATTCCTTTTAAGGTTTTAATTTTTAGCACCGGAATAAATTATTCTTAAATCCTCAAAATTTTTAAAAATCATTTTTTAATCCTCGAAATTTTTCAGGGTATTACAGTTAATCTAGCTTTCTTAATAATATGTCTTTTTCTATCCCAAACATATGTGTTAATCTAGTAATACTACTTTGAATACTTTATTAGGTTGTTGTCCTTTACTCCCACACATATTTTATAAACTATTGAGTTTAAAATACATATGATGCATGTTGTAACGTGATTTTTCTTTACTTTGGTGCAGGTATGTAGATTCTAGAAGATAGTGGTGCACCTAGGTGTTACAATTTTATGAAGTATTGAGTTACTTTATTGATTCAAGTTTTATTTATTATGGTATGTGAAGGGCATCTTTGTTGGTCATTGGTTGAAATTAGAAAATACTAAAAGGAAAGGAAAAGAAGGTCGGCCACTTTAAATCCTACTTTGTGCTTACAATGAAGCTTCTAAATTTACATACAAATCATATATTTGGTGTTAATTCTTCTTCTTCTTCTTATATTATTGACATGAAACATAATCTAGGTTGTTTTTATTGATTCAAGATTTATTTATTATGGTATGTGAAGGGCATCTTTATATAGAAATCATATATGTTTGTTTTTACCATTTCAGTTTTGATTATTGAAAAAGAAAATGAAGAAGGGAGAAACTTTTAAAGAAAAAGTGTTGGCTTCTGACAGAAAAGCTGAAAGTCCTAGCATTAGAAATTGTTTCAATTTTGATCTCCAAGCTAAATCAAGCACTGATTTGCTTAGACAATTCAAGAAAGTTAAGCGTGAAAAAGTTCACAATATGCAAGAAAGATTGTTGGAGAGCAAATTGAAAGATTCAAAAGGTGGATGTCATCAAAGACAATGTCAAACGAAGCCTCGTTTACCTAAAACTTCAACTCAAGTTGAATCCCAAAGAGTTCAAGGAGACCAAAGACAATATAATAAGGTTGACACTACCAAGAAACCCAATCAAAATGTAGCTGAAGTTCAACAGAGCAACGAAGCACCACATGTTCCTAAGAAGTTGAAAAGAAAGCCAATGTGTCCACCATTATCAATGGATGACTTGCTTGGTAATGTTGAAAGTGATAATGAAGAAATTATGATGAATGAAGAAGTTGAACAAAATGAAATTGAACAAAATGAAGAAGACAACAACCATCATAATGAAGTTGAGGAAGAAAATAACGGTGATATAACAAAAGGTAATATAATTTGAATTTTCAAATTTAATTTACAAAAATTATGTTCCCAAACCTACCTTATATCTAATTTCTCTTATACTATGAAATGAATTTGACATAGGGGCATCAAAGAAAAGAACTAGAGGGCAAACATCATGCAAGAATATTCATGCTAGATCATTTGAAGAGCGAGAAGAAGTAATCTTAAATGATGATGGACAACCAATAGGACCTCGTGAGAAAACAGTGAAGGACTTGAGTCTTTTCTTGGGTACAATGGCTAGAAATTCAACATTTTGTCCCTTGACTTTCACTAATTGGAAGGCTATGCCAAGTGACCTTAAAGACCATATGTGGAAATATATCAATGTAAGTATTGGTTAATTAAATTTGCCTAAGTTATGTTCCTTTGTAAATTTACAAAATCATGCAACTTGTTTTACTGATTTTCATTCCATGCCTTTTATGTTATAGGCAAAATTCAATGTGCCAGATGAAGGGAAAAAGTGGGTAGAGTTTACCATTCAAGATGCTTGGAGACGATATAAATCCAAAATTAAGAGATTACACTTTGAAAAGTTTGCTAACATGATTGAAAGGCTCAAGCATCGTCCTGCAACTATACCAGAATCACACTTTAAGAAGCTATGTTTATATTGGAGTAATGAAAATGTGAAAGTAAGACAAGTATATATTTATCTGTTGATTAAATTCATCACAAATATGTTCTTTGCATTAATTGATATATATATATATATATATATTTTGTATGTAGAAAATTAGTAAATCCAACAAGAAAAATAGGGCTACACAAAAGTGGAGGCATCGAATGGGGCCTACAAGTTTTGCTTTAGTTCGTCAAAGAATGGTAACATATTTCAAAAACTAGTACTTGCATATAGTTTTAATTTCTTATTTGATGTAGCATATACAATCAAAACTACTTACTTTCTATGTTTTCAATCATCATGTATTTATATGAAGTTATTTACTTCAAGTTTAAAATTATTATTTATTGTAGATTGAAAATAATGGTGAGGAGCCTACCCAAATAGAAGTGTTTATTGAAACACGTCAAAGTGTTAAAGCCAAGCAAGTGGATCTTGAGACACAAGATGTGATAGTAAGTTGTTATTTGAAAGACTTGTTTGCTTCATATGGATGCTGGGTGTAATGATTTATAGACTTGTTTAATTAATTTCTAGTTTATGATGATATATATAGTGTATGTATTGATGTAATAAAACATTCAAGTACTTTTAATATGAAATGTTGTAAGAGCTTTTTTTTCTTCTAAAATTTGGTTCATGATACTTAGAATATAACTTACTTATGCAATATATGTAGTTTACTTGTGTTTAAAACGACATAACAATTTATTTTGCAGTCACAACTTAAAGATCATTTGACCCAAAACCCTGAGCGAAATCATACCGAAGCCTTCAAAGAAGTCTTTGGAAAGGGAAAAGCTGGTAGAGTTCGTTGCTATGGTATAAATGTCACACCAACTGCTTTAAAGCAAAAGGAAAAGCAAAACCAAATTATGGATTCTATGAAGCAAGAGCATGCTAAGGAGGTGAATTCTTTGAAAAGTGAGCTGCAAGATGTGAAATAACAAATGCTTGGAATGCAATCTTTTATAAAAGTTTGGATGCAACAAAACAATTCAGGGATGAATATGGAGAATTTAGATGTTTTTTTTAGGTCTTTTCCAAGTGAAGCTAACAATGCACAAAATGATGAGGGACAATGTAATGAGCATTCTACAACGCATGCTTCAAATCCTGATAAGGTATATTTTACTTTCTTATGCTTTTATTTCACATTTATATTGTCCAAGGAAAATGTGAGTTTCTTTAATTATATGTAATATTTTTTTAAAAAATAAGATGTTTCATTCTTATTACATTTTAATTTTCTAATAATGTGTTATCTTTTTTATGTAAGGACAACTTGGTGAAAAGGATGCCAGTTTTTATGAAGCTCATTGATGAATTGAAGATCTTTACTATATATTTTGGATACTTGTTAATCTTGTGAACTTTTATTAAACTTTTCTATGATATTACTTTTTGTTGGATATGTATCATGCATACTTGAATCTTGTGATCTAAATATATATTTTATTGAATGTAAAATGAGTTTAATGTTGGTGTATGATATTAGGAAATTATTATATAATTCATTGGTATATATTTGTTTAAAAATTATTTCTAAAAATAATAGAAAAAAAGAAATTGTTCATTATTCTTTTAGAGAACGGTTTTTAAATGTTGTTTCAAATAACATTTGCAGAATCTAAAAAACCGTTGCCTAATGTTGAAACATTAGGCAACGGTTTTATGCTATGGCCATATTCAATAAGCAACGGCTAATCTTTGTTGCTTAAAGAAGCAACGGTTAACAAACGTTGCCAATTCTAAACTTGAAAACCGTTCCCTATTGATAAAGTATAGGGAACGGTTTTTTACATTTGTTGCCATAGGAACAAAAAACCGTTGCCTTATACAATAGGTAACGGTCGAATATAGTACAGCCAAAAACCGTTGCCTATTTTAATAGGCAACGGTTTTGGTATTATAGAGAACGGTTTTTGTGCGTTGTAAAAAGGCAAAAATGTTGTAGTGACCCTAAACACTAAACCGTATACCCTAAACCCTAAACATAAAACCCTAGAACCTACACCCTATACCTTAAACTCTAAACCATGAACCATAAACCCTAAACCCTAAACCCTAAACCCTGAACCTTAAACTCTAAACCCCAGACCCTAAACCCAAAACCCTGAACCCTAAACCTCAAACCCTAAACCCTAAACCCTAAGCCCTAAACCATATACCCTAAGCCCTAGACACTAAACCCTAAATCCTAAACCCAAAACACTAAACCGTTAACCCTAAGCCCTAAGCCTTAAACCATAAACCCTAGACCCCAAACCCTAAACCCTAAGCCCGAAACCCAAAACCCAAAACCCAAAACCCTAAACCCTAAACCCTAAATCTTAAACCCTACACTCTAAACCCTAAACCCTAGACCCTAAATCCTAAACCATAACCCTAAACCCAAAATCCTAAACCCTACACACTAAACCCTAAACCCTACACCCTAAACCCTAGACCCTAGACCAGAAACCCTAAACTTTAAACCCTATACCCTAAACCCTAAACCCTAAACCATACACCCTAAACCCTAAACCGTAAACCCTAAATCGTAAAACCGAAACCCTAAATCCTACTCACTGAACCCTAAACCCTAGATCCTAAACTATAGACACTAGACCCTAAAAGCTAAACACTATACCCTAAACCCTAAACCCTAAATCCTAACACTAACCTTAAACCATAAAACCCAAAACCCTAGACCCCAGATCCTAAACGCTAGACCCTAAACCCAAGACCCTAGACGCTAGAGCCTAATCCCTAATTCCCTAAACCCAAAACCTAAAACCCAAAACCCAAAACTGTGAACCCTAAACCCTAAATCCCATACCCTAAACCCTAGACCCTAATCCTTAAACCCTACCTAATCCTTAAACCCAAAACCTAAAACCCAAAATGCTAAACCCTAAACCCTGAATCCTAAACCCTAAATCGAAAACCTAAAACCCAAAATCCTATAGCCTAAACCCTAAACCCTAAACCATAGGCCCTAGAGCCTAAACCCTAGACCCTAGAGCCTAAACCCTATACCCTAGACCCTAAACCCTAAACCCTATACCATAAACCTTAGACGTTAAACCCTAAACCCAAGACCCTAAACCCTAAACCCTAATCCCTAAAGCCAAAAGACTAAACCCTAATCCCAAAACACTAGACCCGAAACCAGAAACCCTAAACCCTAAGCCCTAAACCCTAAGCCCTAATCCCTAATTCGTAAACCCTGAACCCTAGACCCTAGTCCTTATAACCAAAACACTAAACTTTAAACCCCAAAACTGTAAACCCTAGACCCAAAAGCCTAAACCCTAAACCTTATACCCTAAACTCTAAACCCAACACCCGAAACCCTAAACCTTAAACCCTAAACCCTAAATCCTAAAACCTGAACCCTAAACCCTAAACCCTAGACCCTAAACCCTGAACCCTGAACCCTAAACCCTAAAACCGAGACCCTAGACCTTAAACCATAAACCCTAAACCCTAAACCCTATGCCTTAAACCATAAACCCTAAACTATAAATCATAAACCTTAAACCCTAGACCCTAAACCCTAAACCTTAGACCCCAGACCCTAAACCCGAAACCCTAACCGTCAACCCTAAATCCTAAACCGTAAACTGTAAACCCTAAACCCTAAACCCTAAATCCGAAACACTAAACCCTAAACCTTAAACCCTAAACCCTAGACCCTAAACCCTAAACCTTAAAACCCTAAAACCCTAAAACCTAGACCCCAATGCCTAAACCCTAGACCTTAAACCCTAGACCCTAGACCCTCGTGCCTAAACCCTAAACCCAAAACCCAAAACCCAATACCCAAAACTCAAAACCCTAAACCCTAAGCCCTAGACCCTAAACCCTATACCCTAAACCCTGAACCCTAGACCCTAAACCCAGAAACCCTAAACATAATCCCTAAACCCAAAACCCTAAATACTAAACCCTAAACCTTAGACCCTAAACTTTAAACCCTAACTCCTAAATCCTAAACCCTAGACCCTAAACCATAAACCCTAGACCCTAAACCCTAAACCTAAAACCCTAAATCCTAAACCCTAGACCCTAAACCCTAAAGCCAAAAGCCTAAACCTTAGCCGCTAAATCCTAAACCCTAGACCCTAAAGCCTAAACCCTAGACCCTAGACCCTAGATGCTAAACACAAAACCCTAAACCCTAAACCCTGAATCCTAAACCGTAAGCGCTAAACCCTAGCCCCTAAATCCTAAACCCTAAGCCCTAAGCCCTAAACCCTAAGCCCTAAACCCTAAACCCTAAACCCTAAACCTTAAACCCTAAACCCTAAAACCCTAAGCCCTAAACCCTAAATCCTAACCCTAACCATAAACCATAAAACCCTAAATCCTAGACCCTAGACGCTAGAGCCTAAACCCTAAACCCTAAACCCTAAACCTAAAACCCTAAATCCTAGACCCTAAAACCTAAACCCTAAATCCTACACCCTAGACCCTAAACCATAAACACTAAACCCCGAACCCTAAACCTAAAACCCTAAATCCTAAACACTAAACCCTAGGCCCTACACCCTAAACCCTAAGCCTTAGAGACTAAACACTAAACCCTAGACCCTAAACCCTAAACCCTAAAGCCTAAACCCTGGCCGCTAAACCCTAAACCCTAGACCCTAAACCCTAAACCGTAAACCCTAAACCCTAAATCCTAAACCCTAATCCCAAAACCCTAGACCCTAAACCCTAAACCATAAACCCTAAGCCCAAAACCCTAAACCCTAAGCCCTAAACCCTAAACCCTAAACCCTAAACCCTAAACCTTAAACCCTTAAACCCTAAACCCTAAATCCAAACCCTAACCTTAAACCATAAAACCCTAAACCCTGGACCCCAGAGACTAAGCCCTAGACCCTAAACCCTAGACCCTAGACGCTAAAGGCTAGACCCTAAACCCTAAATCCCTAAACCTTAAACCTAAAACCCAAACCCCTAAACTGTAAACCCTAAACCCTAAATCCCATACCCTCAACCCTAGACCCTAAACCCTAGATCTTAAACCCTGAACCCACCTAATCCTTAAACCTAAAACCCAAAACCCTAAATGCTAAACCCTAAACCCTAAATCCTAAACCCTAAACGCTAAACCTAAAACCCAAAATCCTATAGCCTAAACCCTAAACCCTAGATCCTACAGCCTAAACCCTAGGCCCATCAACCCAAACCCTAAACCCAAGACCTGAAACCCTTAATCCTAGGCCCTAAACCCTAAACCCTAGACGCTAGACCCTAAACCCCAAACCCCTAGACCCCAGACCTTAAACCCAAAACACTAAAGCCTAAACCCCAAAACTCTAAACCCTAAACCCTAAACCATTGACCCTAAACCCTAAACCCTAAACCCTAGACCCTAAACTCTAAACCTTAAACCCTAAACCCTAAACCCTAAACCCTAAACCCTAAATCCCAAACCCTAAACCCTAAACCCTAAACCCTAAACCCTAAACCCTAAACCCTAAACCCTAAACCCTAGACCCTAGACCCTAAACCCTAAACCCTAGACCCTAAACCCTAAACCCTAAACCCTAAACCCTAAACTCTAAACCCTAAACCCTAAACCCTAAACCCTAAACCCTAAGCCTCAAACCCCAAACTATAAATCCTAGACCCTAGACCCTAAACCCTAACCTCTAGACCCTAAACACAAAAACCCTCATCCCAAGACCCTAAACCCTAAAGCCTAAACCCTAGACCCTAAACCTTAAACCCTAAACCCTACACCCTAAACTTTAAACAATAAACCATAAACCCTATGTCCAAAACCCTAAACCCTAAACCCTAGACCATAAACCCAAAACCCTAAACGCTAAACCCTATACCCAAAAACCGTAAACCGTAAACCCTAAACCCTATACCCTAAACTCTAGACCCTAAATTGTAAAATCCTAACCCTCAACCCTAAACCCTAAACCCTAAACCCTAAACCCTAAACCCTAAACTATAAACCCTAAACCTTAAACCTTAAACCCTATGCCATAAACTTTAAATCCTAGAACCTAAACCCTAAACCGTAGACCCTAAAACCTAAACCCTAAATCCTATACCAAAAAACCTAAACTCGAAACCCTAAACCCTAAAACCTAAATCCTAAACTCTAAACCCTAAACCCTAGACACTAGACCTTAGATGCTAGACCCTAAACTCTAAACCCTAGACCTTAAACCGTAAAGCCCAAAACTCTAAACCCTAAACCCTATACCCTAATCCTTAAACCCTAATCTATAGACACTAAACCCCAAACCCTAAACCTAAAACCGTAAATCCAAAACCCTAAACCCTAGACCCTACACCCTAAACCTTAGACCCTAGAGCCTAAACACTAAACCCTAAACCCTAAACCATAAAGCCTAAACCCTGGCCGCTAAACCCTAAACCCTAGACCGTAAGCCCTAAACCGTAAACCCTAAATCCTAAAACCTAATCCCAAAACTCTAGACCTTAAACTCTAAACCCTAAACCCTAAGCCCTAAACCCTAAACCCTAAACCCTAAACCCTAAACCCTAAACCCTAAACCTTAAACCCTAAAACCCTAAACCCTAAACCCTAAATCCTAACCCTAACCTTAAACCATAAAACCCTAAACCCTAGACCCTAGAGCCTAAGCCTTAGACCCTAAACCCTAGACCCTAGATGCTAGAGCCTAAACCCTAAATCCCTAAATCCCTAAACCCTAAACCTAAAACACAAACCCCTAAACTCTAAACCCTAAACCCTAAATCCCATACCCTAAATCCGAGACCGTAAACCCTAGACCCTAAACCCTGGACCCTAAACCCTGAACCCTACCTAATCCTTATACCCAAAACCCAAAACCCTAAATGCTAAACCCTAAACCCTAGACCCTACAGCCTAAACCCTAGACCCTACTGCCTAAACCCTAAACCCTACATCCTAAACCCTAAACCCTAAACCCTAGATGCTAAACCCTAAACATAGAACCTAAACCCTAAACCCTAAACCCTAGACCCTAGACCTAAACCCAAAACACTAAACCCTAAACCCAAAACTTTAAACCCTAACCCCTAAACCATAGACACTAAACCCTAAACCCTAGACCCCAAACCCTAAACCTTAAACCCTAAACCCTAAATCTTAAACCCTGAGCCCTAAACCCTATACCCTGAATCCTAAACCCTAAACCCTAGACCTTGAACCCTGAACACTAAAACCTAAACCCTAAACCTTAAGCCCTAAACCCTAGATCCTAAACTCTCGACCTTAAATCCTAAACCTTAATTCCAAAACCCTAAACCGTAAAACCTAAGCCCTAAACCGTAAACTAAAAACCCTAGACCCTAAACCCTAATCTCAAGACCCTAAACCCAAAAACCCTAAACCCTAGACCCTAAACCCTACACCCTACACCCTAAAGCCTAAAGCCTAAACCCTAAACTATAGATAATAAACCCTAAACCTTAAGTCCTAAACCATAAACCTTAAACCCTAGACCCTAAACCCTAAACACTAAAGACTTAAACCTAAACCCTAAACCCAAAATACCTAAACCTTAAACCCTGAAACCTAAACCCTAAACCCTACACCTTAAACTCTAGAACCTAAACTGTAAACCCAAAACCCTCAACCCCAAATCCTAACACTCAAACCTAAACCCTAAACCCTAAACCCTAAACTCTAAACCCTAAACCATAAACCCTAAACCCTAAACCCTATACCCAAAACTCTAAACCCTACACCCTAAACCATAAACCTAGACCCTAAAACCAAAACCCTAAATACTTGATCTCAAACCCTAAACCCCACACCCTAAACCCTAGACACTAAACCCTAAAACCTAAATCCTAGACCCTAAACGCTAGACCCTAGACCCTAGACCCTAAACTCTAAACCCTAGACCATAAATCGTAAACCCTAAACTCTAAAACCTAAACACTAAACCCTAAATCCTAGACCCTAAACCCTGGACCATAAATCGTAAACCCTAAAACCTAGACCCGAAATACGAAACCCTAATCCCCTAACCCTAAACCCTAAATCCCTAACCCCTAAACCTAAATCCCAAAACCCTAAACTATAAACCCTAAACCCTATATCCTATGCCCTAAACCCAAAACCCTAGACCCTAAACCCTAGACCTTAAACCCTGTACCCTAGACCCTAAAACCAAAAACCCTAAACCTACTCCCCAAACCCAAAACCCAAAACCCTAAATGCTAAACCCTAAACCTTAAACCCTAAATCTAAAACTCTAAATCCTAAACCCTAAACCCTAACTCCTATACCCCAAACTCTAAACCTAGACCTTAAACCATAAACACTAAACCCCAACCCTAAACCTAAAACCCTAAATCCTAAATCCTAAACCCTACACCCTACACCCTAAACCCTAGACCGTAGAGCCTAAACACTAAATCCTAGACCCTAAATCCTAAAGCCTAAAGCCTAAACCCTAGCCGCTAAACCCTAAACCCTAGACCCTAAGCCCTAAGCCCTAAACCCTAAACCCTAAATCCTAAAACCTAATCCCAAAACACAAGACCCTAAACCCTAAATCTTAGACCCTAAACCCTAAACACTAGAACCTAGACCCTAGTCCTTAAACTCTAAACCCTAAGACCCTAAATAGTAAACCCTCAATCCTAACCCTAACCTTAAATCATAAAACCCTAAACCCTATACCTCAGAGCCTAAGCCCTAGACCTTAGACCCTTAAGCCTAAACCATAAACCCTAAACGCTAGAGCCTAAACCCTAATCCCTAGACCCTAAACCCTAAACCTAACACCCAAACCCCTAAACTCTAAACCCTAAACCATATATCACCCTAAACCCTGAACCCTACCTAATCCATAAACCCAAAACCCAAATCCCTAAATGCTAAACCCTAAACCATAAATCTAAAACGCTAAACCCTAAACCCTAAACCTGAGACACTACACCCTAAACCCTAGACCCTAGAGCCTAAACCCTAAACATTAGACCCTAAACCCGAAACCCTAAACCCTAGACCCTAGACCTTAAACCCAAAACACTAAACCCTAACCCCGAAAACTCTAAATCTTAACCCCTAAATCCTAAACCCTAAGCCCTAAACCTTAGACCCTAAACTCTAAACCCTAATCCTTAAACCCTAAACCCTATATCCTAAACCGTAAACCGTAAACCGTAAACCCTAAACCCTAAACTCTAGACCTTGAACCCTTAACCCTAAACCCTAAACCCTAGACCCTAAACCCTAAACCTTATGCCCTAAACCCTAGATCCTAAAATCTAGACATTAAATCCTAAACCCTAAACCCAAAACACTAAATCTTAAATCCTAAGCCCTAAACCGTAAACCCTAAGCCATAGACAATAAACCCTAACCCTAACCCTAATTCCTAAACCCTAAACCTTAAACCCTAGAGCCTAGACCCTAAACCCTAAACCCTAAACCCTAAAACCTAAACCCTATACCCTATACCATAAACTCTAGACCATAAACCGTAAATCGTAAACCGTAAACCCTCAACCCTAAATCGTAACCCTCAACCCTAAACCCTAGACCTTAAACCCTAAACCCTAAACCCAAAACCTTAAACCCTAAACTCTAAACCCTAAACCATAAACCATATACCCTAAACCTAAAACCTTAAATCCTAAACCCTAAACCCTAGACCCTAGACCCTAAACCTTAGACTCTAGAGCCTAAACACTAAATCCTAGACCCTAAACCATAAAGCCTAAACCCTAGCTGCTAAACCCTAAACCTTAGACCGTAAGCCCTAAACCCTAAATCTTAAATCCTAAAACCGAATCCCAAAACACTAGACCTTAAACACTAAACCCTAAACCCTAAGCCCTAAGCCCTAAACCCCAAACCTTAAGCCCTAAACCCCAAACCCTAAACCCTAAACCATAAACCCCAAAACCCTAAACCCTAAACCCTAAATCCTAACCCTAACCTTAAACCATAACACCCTAAACCCTAAACCCCAGAGCCTAAGCCTTAGACCCTAAACCCTAGACCCTAGATGCTAGAGCCTAAACCCTAAATCCCTAAATCCCTAAACCCTAAACCTAAAACCCAAAACCCAAAACTCTAAACCCTAAACCCTAAATCCTGTACCCTATACCCTAAACCCGAGACCCTAAACCCTAGACCCTAAACCTTGAACCCTACCTAATCCTTATACCCAAAACCCTAAACCCTAAATGCTAAGCCCTAAACCCTAGACCCTACAGCCTGAACCCTAGACCCTACAGCCTAAACCCTAAACACTACACCCTAAACCCTAGATGCTAAACCCTAAACCATAGACCCTAAACCCTAAACCGAAGACGCTAGACCTTAAACCCAAAACACTAAACCCTAAATCCCAAAACCCTAAACCCTAAACCTTAAACCCTAGACCCTAAACTCTAAACCCTAAACCTAAAACCCTAAACCTTAAACCCTCAACCCTAAATCCTACACCCTAAGCCCTAAACCCTAAACCCTAAACCCTAAACCCTAAACCCTAGACATTGAACCCTAAACCCTAAGCCCTAAACCCAAAACCTTAAACCCTAAACCTTATGCCCTAAACCCTAGATCCTAAACTCTAGACCTTAAATCCTAAACCCTAAACCGAAAACTCTAAACCGTAAACCGTAACCCTTAAACCCTAAACTATAAATCCTAGATCCTAAATCCTCATCTCTAGACCCTAAACACAAAAACCCTAAACCCTAGACCCTAAACCCTAGACCCTAAACTATAGATAATAAACCCTAAACCCTAAGTCCTAAACCATAAACCATAAACCCTAGAACCCTAGACCCTAAAACCCAAACCCCTAAACTCTAAATCCTAAACCCTAAATCCCATACCATAAACCTTAAACCCTCGACCCTAAACCCTAAACCCTAAACCCTAGACCCTAAACCCTGAACCTTACGTATTCCTTAAACCCAAAACCCAAACCCTAATGCTAAACCCTAAACCCTAAACCCTAAACCTAAAACTCTAAATCCTAAACCCTAAACCCTAGACATGAAAGCCTAAACCCTAGACCCTAGAGCCTAAACCCTAAACCATAGACCCTAAACCCTAAACCCCAAACCCTAAGCCCTAAACCCTAAGCCCTAAACCCTAGACCCTAAACCATAAACCCTAAACTTTAGAACCTAAACTCTAAACCCTAAGTCCTGAACACTAAACCCAAAACCCTAGACCCTATACCCTAAACCCTAAACACTCAATGCTAAACCCTAAAACCAAAATCCCTAAACCTTAAACCCTAAAACCTAAACCTTAAACCTTTGACCCTAAACCCTAGACCCTAAACTGTAAACCCTAAACCCTCAACCCCAAATCCTAACACTCAAACCTAAACCCTAGACCTTAAACCTTAAACCCTAAACCCTAAACCTTTATCCCTAAACTCTAAACCCTAAACCATAAACCCTAAACCCTATACCCAAACTCTAAACCCTACACCCTAAACCCTAAACCTAGACCCTAAAACCAAAACCCTAAATCCTTGATCTCAAACCCTAAACCCCACACCCTAAACCCTACACACTAAACCCTAAAACCTAAATCCTAGACCCTAAACCCTAGACCCTAGACCCTAAACTCTAAACCCTAGACCTTAAATCGTAAACCCTAAACTCTAAAACCTAAACACTAAAGCCTAAATCCTAGACCCTAAACCCTGGACCTTAAATCTTAAACCCTAAACCCTAGACTCGAAATACGAAACCCTAATCCCTTAACCCTAAACCCTAAATCTCTAAACCCAAAACCTAAAGCCCAAAACACTAAAGTCTAAACCCTAGATCCTAAATCCTATGCCCTAAACCCTAAAACCTAGACCCGAAACCCTAAACCCTAGACCCTAAACATAGAAACCCAAAACCTAATCCTTAAACCCTAAACCCAAAACCGATAATGCTAAACCCTAAACCTTCAACCCTAAATCTAAAACTCTAAATCCTAAACCCTAAACCCTAAACCCTAAAACCTAAACCCTAAACCCTAAATCCTACACCCCAAACCCTAAACAAGGACCCTAAACCATAGACACTAAACCCCAAACACTAAACCTAAAACCCTAAATCCTAAACCCTAAACCCTAGACACTACACCCTAAGCCCTAGACCGTAGAGCCTAAACACTAAACCCTAGACCATAAACCCTAAACCCTAGCCGCTAAACCCCAAACCCTAGACCCTAAGCCCTAAGCCCTAAACCCTAAACACAAAATCCTAAACCCTAATCCCAAAACCCTAGACCCAAAACCTTAAACTCTAAGCCCAAAACCCTAGACCTTAAACCCTAAACCCTAGTCCCTAAACCCTAAACCGTTAAACGCTAAAACCCTAAACCCTAAACCCTAAATCCTAACCCTAACCATAAAACCTAGAACCCTAAACCCTAGACCCCTAAGCCTAAACCCTGGACCCTAAACCCTAGACCCTAGACGCAAGAGCCTAAACCCTAAACCCTAAACCCTAAAACCCAAACCCCTAAACTCTAAATCCTAAACCCTAAATCCCATACCATAAACCTTAAACCCTCGACCCTAAACCCTAAACCCTAAACCCTAGACCCTAAACCCTGAACCTTACGTATTCCTTAAACCCAAAACCCAAACCCTAATGCTAAACCCTAAACCCTAAACCCTAAACCTAAAACTCTAAATCCTAAACCCTAAACCCTAGACATGAAAGCCTAAACCCTAGACCCTAGAGCCTAAACCCTAAACCATAGACCCTAAACCCTAAACCCCAAACCCTAAGCCCTAAACCCTAAGCCCTAATCCCTAAACCCAAAACCCTAGACCCTAAACTATAGATAATAAACCCTAAACCCTAAGTCCTAAACCATAAACCATAAACCCTAGACCCTAAACCCTAAACCCTAAACACTAAACCCTAAATCCTAAACCCCAAATCCCTAAACCCTAAACCCTGAAACCTAAACCCTAAACCCTAAACCCTAAACTCTAGACCCTAAACTGTAAATCCTAAACCCTCAACCCCAAATCCTAACACTCAAACCTAAACCCTAGACCTTAAACCTTAAACCCTAAACCCTAAACCTTTATCCCTAAACTCTAAACCCTAAACCATAAACCCTAAACCCTATACCCAAAACTCTAAACCCTACACCCTAAACCCTAAACCTAGACCCTAAAACCAAAACCCTAAATCCTTGATCTCAAACCCTAAACCCCACACCCTAAACCCTACACACTAAACCCTAAAACCTAAATCCTAGACCCTAAACCCTAGACCCTAGACCCTAAACTCTAAACCCTAGACCTTAAATCGTAAACCCTAAACTCTAAAACCTAAACACTAAAGCCTAAATCCTAGACCCTAAACCCTGGACCTTAAATCTTAAACCCTAAACCCTAGACTCGAAATACGAAACCCTAATCCCTTAACCCTAAACCCTAAATCTCTAAACCCAAAACCTAAAGCCCAAAACACTAAAGTCTAAACCCTAAATCCTAAATCCTATGCCCTAAACCCTAAAACCTAGACCCGAAACCCTAAACCCTAGACCCTAAACCCAGAAACCCAAAACCTAATCCTTAAACCCTAAACCCAAAACCGATAATGCTAAACCCTAAACCTTCAACCCTAAATCTAAAACTCTAAATCCTAAACCCTAAACCCTAAAACCTAAACCCTAAACCCTAAATCCTACACCCCAAACCCTAAACAAGGACCCTAAACCATAGACACTAAACCCCAAACACTAAACCTAAAACCCTAAATCCTAAACCCTAAACCCTAGACACTACACCCTAAACCCTAGACCGTAGAGCCTAAACACTAAATCCTAGACCCTAAACCCTAAACCCTAGCCGCTAAACCCTAAACCCTAGACCCTAAGCCCTAAGCCCTAAGCCCTAAACCCTAAATCCTAAAACCTAATCCCAAAACACTAGACCCTAAACCCTAAACCCTAAACCCTAAACCCTAAACCTTAAACCCTAGTCCCTAGTTACTAATCTCTAATCCCTTAAACCCTAGAACCCTAAACCTTAAACCATAAATCCTAACCCTAACCTTAAACACTAAAACCCTAAACCCTTAACACAAGAACGTAGACCTTAAACCCTTAACCCTAAACCTTAGACGCAAGAGCGTAAACACTAAACCATACACCCTGAACCGTAAATCCCTAAACCCTAAACCCTAAACCCTAAACCCTATAACCTAAACCCTAAACCCTAGACCCTAAACCCTGAACCTTACGTATTCCTTAAACCCAAAACCCAAACCCTAAATGCTAAACCCTAAACCTAAAACTCTAAATCCTAAACCCTAGACACGAAAGCCTAAACCCTAGACCCTAGAGCCTAAACCCTAAACCATAGACCCTAAACCCTAAACCCCAAACCCTAAGCCCTAAACCTTAAGCCCTAATCCCTAAACCCAAAACCCTAGACCCTAGACCTTAAACCCAAAACACTAAACCCAAAACTCTAAATCTTAACACCTAAACCATAGACCCTAAACCCTAAACCCTAGACCCTAAACTCTAAACCCTAGACCCTAGACCCGAAACCCTAATCCTTAAACCCTAAACCCTAAATCCTAACACTAAACCCTAAACCCTAAACCCTAGACCCTAAACTCTAAACCCTAAACCCTAGACCCTAGACGCAAGAGCCTAAACCCTAAACCCTAGACCCTAAAACCCAAACCCCTAAACTCTAAATCCTAAACCCTAAATCCCATACCATAAACCTTAAACCCTCGACCCTAAACCCTGAACCTTACGTATTCCTTAAACCCAAAACCCAAACCCTAAATGCTAAACCCTAAACCTAAAACTCTAAATCCTAAACCCTAGACACGAAAGCCTAAACCCTAGACCCTAGAGCCTAAACCCTAAACCATAGACCCTAAACCCTAAACCCCAAACCCTAAGCCCTAAACCTTAAGCCCTAATCCCTAAACCCAAAACCCTAGACCCTAGACCTTAAACCCAAAACACTAAACCCAAAACTCTAAACCTTAAACCGTATACCCTAGACCCTAAACCCTAAACCTTAAACCTTAGACCCTAAACCCTAAACTCTAGACCCGAAACCCTAAACCTTAAACCCTAAACCCAAAATCTTGAACCCTAAATCGTATATCCTAAACTCTAGACCCTAAACCCTTAACCCTAAATCCTAAACCCTAAACCCTAGACCCTAGACGCCAAACCCTAAACCTTATGCCCTAAACCCTAGATCCTAAACTCTCGACCTTAAATCCTAAACCCTAATTCCAAAACCCTAAACCGTAAACCCTAAGCCCTAAACCGTAAACCCTAAACCTTAGACAATAAACCCTAACCTTAAGTCCTAAACCCTAAACCATAAACCCTAGACCCTAGACCCTAAACCCTAAACCCTAAACCCTAAAACCTAAAACCTATACCCTAAACCATAAACTCTAGACCCTAAACCGTAAACCGTAAACCGTAAACCCTAAACCCTAAATCCAAACCCGCAATCCTAAACTTTAAACACTAAACCCTAAACCCTAAAGCTTAAACCCTAAACCCTAAACCCTAAACCATAAACCATAAACCCTATACCCTAAACCCTAAACCATAGACCCTAAACCCTAGACCATAGACCCTAAAGCCTAAACCCTAAATGCTATAACCCAAACCCTAAACCCTAGACACTAAACCCTAAACCCTAAACCATAAACCCTAATCCCTAGACAATAGGCCCTAGACCGTAGACCATAATCCCTAAACCCTAGAACTTAAACCATAAACCCTAAACCCTAAAACCTAAACACTAAACCCTAAATCCTAGACCCCAGACCATAAACCCTAGACCCAAACCCTAGACCTTAAATCCTAAACCCTAAACCCTAGACCTGAAACTCGAAACCCGAATCCCTTAACTTGAAGTCCTAAACCCCATACCCCAAATCCTAGACCCAAAAACATAAACCCTAAACCCTAGACCCTAGACCATAAACCTTAATCCCTAAACCTTAAACCCTAAAACCCTAAACCCTAAACCCTAACCCTAACCTTAAACCATAAAACCCTAAACCCTAGACGCCATGGCCTAAACCCTAGAGCCTAAACCCTAGACCCTAGACCTTAGAGCCTAATCTCTAAACCCTAAACCCTAAACCCTAGACCCTAAACCCTGAACCCTAGACTCTAAACCCATAAACCCTACACCATAATCCCTAAACATAAATCCAAAACCTTAAACACTAAACCCCAAACCCTAAACCCTAAACCCAAAACCTAAAACCCTAAATCCTAAACCCTAAACCCTAACCCTAAAACCTAAACCTTAAACACTTAACCGAAAACCTAAAACCCTAAACCCCAAACCCTAAACCCAAAACCTAAAACCCTAAATCCTAAACCCTAAATCTTAAACCCTAAAGCCTAAACCTTAAACACTAGACCCTAGACCCTAGACCCTAAACCCAAATCCCTAAACCTTAAACCTTAATCCCTAATTCCAAACCCTAACTTTAAACTATAAAACCCTAAACCCTAGAAGCGAAACCTCAAACCCTAGACCCTAGAGTTTAAATCCCTAAATCTTAAAAACTTAACCCAAAAGCCCAAACCCTAAACTATAAACCCTAAACCCTAAACCCTGAACACTAGACCCTAAACTCTGAACCCTAGACCCTAAACCCAGAAACCCCAAACCCTAATCCCTAAACCCTAACCCCTAAACCCAAAACTCTAAACCTTAAACTCTCAACCCTAAACCTTAAACCCTAACCGTAGACCCTAAACGCTAACCCCTAAACCCTAAACCCAAAACCCTAAACCCTAAACCATAAACCCTAAATCCTAAAACCCAAACCCTAAACCCTAAACCCTAAATCTTAAACCCTAAACCAGAAACCCTAAGCACTAGACCCTAAATCTTAAACCCTAAACACTAGACCCTAGACCCTAAACACTAGACCCAAGACCCTAAACCGTAGACCTTACAGCCTAAACCCAAAACCCTAAACTCAAAACCCTAAACCCTAACCCCTATACCGTAAACCCTAAACCGTAAACCCTAAACCCTAGATCCTAAACCTTGAACCCCAGACCCTAAACCCAAAAACCCTAATCCCTAGTCCCTAAACCCAAAACCCTAAATCCTAAACGCTAAACCCTAAACCCTAAACCCTAAATGTAAAACCCTAAATCCTAAACCCTAAACCCTAGACCCTACACCCTAAACCCTAGACCCTAGACCCTAGAGCCTAAACCCTAATCCCAAGACCTTAGACCCTAAACCCTAAACCCTAGATGCTAAACCCTGAACCCTAGACCCTAAATCCTAAACCCTAATCCCAAAACCATAGACCCTAAATCCAAAACCCTAAACCATAAGCCCTAAACCCTAAACCATAGAACCTAGAACTTAAACCCTAAACTCTAAATCCCAAAACTGTAAACCCTAAACCCTAAACTGTAAACCCTAAACCATAAGCCCTATACCTTAGACACTAAACCCTAAACCCTAGACACGAAATCCTTAAACTTAAGCACTAAACATTAAACCCCGAACCCTAAACCCTGAACCCTAAACCTTATACCCTAAACCCTAAACCCAAAACCCTAGACCTTAAACCCTAGACCCTAAACCATAGACCATAAACCATAGACCCTAGACCCTGAACCTTGAACCCTAAACCCTAAAGCCTAAACCCTAGACCCTAAACCCTAAGCCCAAAACCCTAAATCATAAACCCTAAGCCCTAGAACCTAGACCCTAGACCCTAAACCATAAACCTTCAACCGTAAACGGTAAACCCTATACCCTAAACTCTAAACCAGAGACCCTAAACCCTAAACCCTAAGCCCTAAAACTTAAACCTTACGTCCTGGACCCCAAACCCTAAGCCCTAGACACTAAACCCTAAAACGTAAACTGTAGACCCTAATCCCTAAACGCTAAACCCTAGACCCTAGGCCCTAGACCATAGACCCTAGACCCTAGACCCTAGACCCTGGACCCTAGACCTTAAACCGTTAACCTTAAACCCTAAACCCTAAAACACAAACCCTAAACCCTAAATACTAGACCTTACGTCCTAAACCCTAAACCCTAGACACTAGGCCCTAAGCCCTAAACCTTAAACCCTAAACCCTAAACCCTAGACCCTAGACCCTAAACCCTAGTCCTTAAACCCAAAAACCCTAAACCCTAAATCATAAGCCCTAAGCACTAAACTATAAACCATAGACCCTAGACCCTAAATCCTAAAACCTGGACCGTAGACCCTAGACCCAAAAACCCTAAACCCTAAATCCTAAATCCTAAATATTAAACCATAAACCCTAGACCCTAGACCCTAAACCCTAAACCTTAAACCCTAAACCCCAAACCATAGACCCAAAACCCTAAACCCTAGACCCTTAAACTTAAACCCTAAATCCTAGACCCCAAACCCTAAACCCTGGACCCTAAACCCTAGACACGAAACCCTAGACCCTAGACCCTAAACCCTAAACCCTAAACCTTAAACCGTAAATTGTAAACCCTAAGCCCAAAAACCTAAACACTAAACCTTAAACCCTAAACCCTATACCTTAAACCCTAAACCCTAAACCCTAGACCCAAAACCCTGAACCCAAGACCCTAAACCCTTATCACTAAACCTTAAACCCGAAACCCTAAACAATAGACCCTAAATCCTAAACACTAAATTCTAGACCCTAGAAACTAAACCCTAGACCTTAAATCCTATACACTAAACCCTAAACCCTAGAGCCGAAACCCTAAACCCTAAACCCTCAGCCCTAAACCCTAGACCCTAAACCCTAGTCCCTAGACCCTAAACCCTAAAGCCTAAAGCCTAAACCCCAACCCCTAAACCCTAGATCCTAAACCCTAAACCCTAATCCCTAAACTATAAAACCTAAAACCCTAAACCCTAAACCAAAAACCTAAACCCTACACCCTAAACCTTAAACCCTAGACCCTAGACCGTAAAACCCTAAACCGTAATCCCTAAACCCTAAACCCTAAACCCTAAGCTCTAAACCCAAAACCCTAAACCTAACACCCTAAATCCTAAACCTTAAACCCAAAACCTTAGACCCTACACCCTAAACCCAAGACACTAAACCTTAGAGCCTAAACCCTAAACCCTAGACCATAAACCATAAACCCCAAACCCTAAACCAAAAATCCTAAACCCTATTCCCAAAACCCTAGACCTTAGACTCTAAACTCTAAACCCTAAATCTTAACCCTAACATTAAACCATAAAATGCAAAACCCTAATCCCTAGACCCCAGAGCCTAAACCCTATACCCTAAGCCCTACACCCTAGACCCTAGAGACTAAACCCTAAACCCTAGCCCCTAAACCCTAAATCCCTAAACCCAAAATCCAAAACCCTAAACTCTAAAGCCTAAACCCTATACTCTTAACCCTAGACCCTAAACCCCGAACCCTAGACACTAAACCCAGAAACCCTAAACCCAAAACCCAAAACCCTAAATGCTAAACCTTAAACCCTAAACACTAGACCCTAATTCCTAAACCCTAAACCCTAGACCCTAGCCTTAAACCCTAGACCCTAAACCCTAGACCTAAAACCCTAAATCCGAAATCCTAAACCCTAAACCCTATACCCTAGACCCTAGAGCCTAAACCTTAAACCGTATAACCTAAACCCTAAACGCTAAAACCATAAACCCTAAACCATAAACACTAATCCCTAACCCCTAAACCCTCAAACCTAAACACTAAACCCAAAACCCTAAACTCGAAATGCTTAACCCGAAACCCTAAACACTAGACCCTAAATCCTAAACCCTAAACCCTAGACCGTAAACCTTAAACCCTAGACGCTAAACCTTAAACCCTAAACCCTATACCCTCATCCCTAAGCCCTAAACCCTAGACCCATAACATTGGTCCTTAGGCCCTAAACCCTAGACCCCAAACCCCAAACCCTAGACCCTAAACCTTGAACCCTAATCCCTAGACCCTAAACCCTAATCCCTAAACCTTAAACCCTAAAACCTTAAACCCTAAACTTTAAATCCTAACCATACCCTTAAACCAGAAAACCCTGAACCCTAGACCCTAGACACTAGACCCTAAACCCTAGACCCCAGCCCTACAGCCTAAACCCTAAACCGTACACCCTAAACCCTAAATCCAAAAACCATAAACCGAAATCCCAAAACCCTACACTCTAAACCCTAAACCCTAAACCCTAAAACTTAAACCCTAAACCCTATATCCTAAACCTTAAACCCTAGACCCTAAACCCTGAAACCTAGACCCTAAACCCGGAAACCCAAAACCCTAATCGCTGACCCCTAAACCCAAAACGCTAAACTCTGAAGCCTAAACCCTAAACCCTAAAAACTAAACCCTAAACCTAAAACTTTAAACCCTAAACCCTAAACCCTAAACCCTAAATCCTAAAACCTAACCCTAAACCCTAAACCCTAAACGCTAAACCCTAAATACTAGACCCTAAGTCCTAAACCCTAGACTCTAGATCCTAGACCCTAGACCCTAGACCTTAAACCATAAACCCTAAATCCAAAAATTGTAAACCCTAATCCCTAAACCCTAAACCATAAATCCTAGACCCTAAACTCTAAACCCTAGACACGAAACCCTAAACCCTAAACCCTGAATCCTAAACCCTGAACCCTAAACCCTATATCCTAAACTCTGAACCCTAAATCCTAATCCCTAGACCCTGAACCCTAAACCCTAAACCCTAGACCCTCGACCCTGAACCTTGAACCCTAAACCCTAAGCCCAAAACCCAAAACCCAAAACACAAAACCGTAAATCATAAACCCTAAACCCTATAACCTAGACCCTAGACCGTAAACCCTAAACCTTAAACCGTAAACCGTAAACCCTATACCCTAAACTTTAAACCCTAGACCTTAAACCCTAAAGCCTAGACCCTAAAACCTAAACCCCAAATCCTAGACTCCAAACCCTAAGCCCTAGACACTAAACCCTAAAACCTTACCCCTAGACCCTAAACCCTAAACTCTAGACCCTAGACCCTAAACCCTAGAATCTAGACCTTAGAACCTAGACCCTAGACCCTGGACCCTAAACCCTACACCCTAGACCCTAAACCCTACACCCTAGACCTTAAAATGTTAACCTTAAACCCTAAACCCTAAAACACAAACCCTAAACCCTAAACACTAGACCTTACGTCCTAAACGCTAAACCCTAGACCTTAAACCCTACACCTTAAATCTTGAACCCCAAACTCTAAACACTAAACCCTAAATCCTAAGCCCTAAGCCCTAAACCCTAGACCCTAGACCCTAAACTCTAGTCCTTAAACCCAAAATCACTAAACCCTAAAGCCTAGACCCTAAACCCTAAACCCAAAACCCTAAACCTTAGAACCTAAACTCTAAACCCTAAAACCCTAAACCCTAATCCCTAAACCCTAAACATTAAACCCTAGACCCTAGACCGTAAACCCTAAACCCAAAACACTATACCCTAAACTGTAAACCGTAGACCTTAAGCCCTAAACCCTAGACCCTAAAACTTAAACCCTAAATCCTAGACCCCAAACCCTAAACCCTAGGCACGAATCCCTAGATCCTAGACCCTAAACCCTAAACCATGGACCTTAAACCGTAAATCGTAAACCCTAAACCCTAAAACCTAAACACTAAATCGTAAACCCTAAACCGTAAACCGTAAACCCTAAACCTTAAACCCTAAACGCTAAACCCTAGACCCTAAACCCTGAACCCAAGACCCTAAACCCAGAAACCCTAAACCCTAATCATTAAACCCTAAACCCTGAACCCTAAACCCTAAACCCGAAAACCTAAACAATAGACCCTAAATCCTAAACAATAAACTCTAGACCCTAGACCCTAAACCCTAGACCTTAAATCCTATACACTAAACCCTAAACCCTAGACCCTAAACCCTAAACCCTAAACCCTAAACCCTCAGCCCTAAACCCTAGACCCTAGACCCTAGACCTTAAAGCCTAGACCCTATACCCCAACCCCTAAACCCTAGATCCTAAACCCTAAACCCTAATCCATAAACTTTAAACCCTAAAACCCTAAACCCTAAACCCTAAACCCTAAACCCTAGACCCTAGACCCTAAAACCCTAAAACCTAAAACCTAAACCCTAAACCACAAACCCTAAACCCTAAACCCTAAACCCTAAACCTTACACGCTAAATACTAAACCTTAAACCCTAAACCCTAGACCCTAGACCCTAAACCCTATACACTAGACCTTAGAGCCTAGACCCTAAACCCTAGACCCTAAACCATAAACCCTAAGCCCTAAACCCAAAATCCTAAACCCTAATCCCAAAAGCCTAGACCTTAAACTCTAAAGCCTAAATCCTAACCCTAACATTAAACCATAAAATGCTAAACCCTAATCCCTAAACCTCTAACCCTAAAACCCTAAACCCTAAACCCTAAATCCTAACCCTAACCTTAAAGCACAAAACCCTAAACCCTAGACCTCAGAGCCTAAACCCTAGACCCCAGAGCCTAAACCCTATACCCTCAACCCTAGACCCCAGAGCCTAAACCCTATACCCTCAACCCTAGACCCTAGACCCAACAGCCTAAACCCTAAACCCTAAACCCAAAATCCAAAACCCTAACCTCTAAAGCCTAATTCCTATACCCTTAACCCTAGACCCTAAACCTTAAACCCTAGACCCTAAACCCAGAAACCCAAAACCCTAAACCCAAAACCCTAAACGCTAAACCTTAAACCCTAACCACTAGACCCTAAATCCTAAACCATAAACCCTAGCCTTAAACCCTAGACCCTAAACTTTAAACCTAAAACCCCAAATCCTAAATCCTAAACCCTAAACCCTATACCATAGTCCCTAGAGCCTAAACCTTAAACCATATACCCTAACCCTAAATGTTAAAACCATAAACCCTAAACCCAAAGCCCAAAGCCCAAAACCCTAAACCATAACCCCTAAACCCTAAAACCTAAACACTAAACCCTAAACCCTAAACTCGAAATGCTTAACCTGAAACCCTAAACACAAGATCCTAAATCCTAAACCCAAAACCCTAAACCCTACACTGTAAACCCTAAACCCTAGACCTTAAACCCCAAACCCTAGACCCGAAACCCTAAACCCTATACCTTCAACCCTAAGCCCTAAACCCTAGTCCGTAGACCCTAAACTCTAGACTCCAAACCCTAAACCCTAGACCCTAAACCTTAAACC
The DNA here is from genome assembly GCA_014851425.1 of Senna tora. NCBI lineage: Eukaryota > Viridiplantae > Streptophyta > Magnoliopsida > Fabales > Fabaceae > Senna > Senna tora. Next base: position 38,103,466 of record CM026267.1, on the reverse strand, counting down.
CTAATCCCTAGACCCTAGACCCTAAACCCTAATCCCTAAACCTTAAACCCTAAAACCCTAAACCGCAAAACCAAAATCCTAACCCTAACAATATACCAGAAAACCCTGAACCCTAGACCGTAGACACTAGACCCTAAACCCTAGACCCTAGACCCTAAAGCCTAAACCCTAAACCTTAGACCCTAAACCCAAAATCCATAAACCATAAACCCAAATCCCAAATCCCAAAACCATACACTCTAAACCCTAAACCCTAAACCCTAAACCCTAAACCCTAAACCCTAGACCCTAAACCCTGAAACCTAGACCCAAAAGCCGGAAACCCAAAACCCTAATCCCTGACCCCTAAACCCAAAACCCTACACTCTGAAGCCTAAACCCTAAACCCTAAACCTTAAACCCTAAACCCTAAACCCTAAACACTAAACCCTAAACCCTAAACCCTAAACCCTAAACCCTAGACCCTTGACCCTAGAGCCTAAACCCTAAATCGTAGACCCTAAACCCGAAACTCAAAATCAAAAATCGAAAACCCTAAACCCTAAACCCTAAACCCTAAAGACTAAACCCTAAACCCAAAACCCTAAACACTAGACTCTAAATGCTAAATCCTAGACTCTAGATCTTAGAACTTAAACTATAGACCTTAAATCCTAAACCCTAAACCCTAAACTTTAAACACTCAACCCTCAACCCTAAACCCTAAACCCCCAACCCTAAACCCTAAAGCCTAATACTTAAACTTTAAACCCGAAAACCCTAAACCCAAAATGCAAACCCTAGAACCTAAACCCTAGAACCTAGACCCTAAAACCCTAAACCCTAATCCCTAAACCCTAAACCCTAAACCCTAAACATAAACACTATAACCTAAACCATAAACCCTAGACCCTAAACCCTTGACCCTAGACCCTAGAGCCTAAACCCTAAACCCTAGATCTTAAACCCTAAACTCTAGACCCTAAACCCTAAACCCTAGACCCTAAACCCTAAACACTAAATGCTAAACCCTAAACCAGAGACCCTAAACACTAATCCCAAAACCCTAGACCCTAAACCCTAAACCCTAAACCCTAAACGCTAAATCCTAAGACCTAATCCCTAAAACCCGAAACCCTAAACCCTAGACCCTAAACACTAAACCTTGATCCTAAACTCTAAACCCTAGACCCGAAACCCGAAACCCTAAACCCTAAATCATAAACCCTAAACCATAAATCTAAAACTCTAAACACTAGACCCTAAATCCTAAATCCTAAACCCTAGACCCAAGATCCTAAACCCTAGACCTTAAATCCTAAACCCTAAACCCCAAACCCTAGACCCCAGACTCTAAACCCTAGACCCAAAACCCAAAACCCTAGACCCTAAACCTTAAACCCTAGATCCTAAAACATAAACCCTCAATCTTAGACCCCAAACCCTAAACCTACACCCTAAACCCTAGACACTAAACCCTAGACCATAGACCCTAATCCTTAAACGGTAAACCATAAACTGTAAACCCTAAAACCTAAACACTAAAACCTACATCCGAAACCCTAAACACTAGACCCTCAATCCTCAATCATAAATGCTAGTCCCTAGACCCTAAACCCTGGACCCTAAACCCTAGACCTTAAATCTTAAATCCTATACCCTAAACCCTAAGCCCTAAACCCTAGACCCTAAACACTAGTCCTTATACCCTAAACCTAAAAACCCTAGACCCTAAACCCCAAACCCCAAATCCTAGACCCTATACCATAACCCCTAAACCCTAGACCCTAAACCCTAATTCCTAAATCATAAACCCTAAATCTGAACGGTAACATTAAACCATAAAACCCAAAACCCTAGACCCCAAAGCCTAAACCCTAGACCTTAAACCCTAAACCCTAAACCCTAGACCCAACCTTAAATATCAAAACCATAAACCCTAAACCCTAAACCTTAAACCCTAAACCGTAAACCTTGTACCCTAAACCGTAAACCCTAGAGACTAAACCCTAGACACTATACCCTGAACCCTAGACCATAATCCCAGAAACCCTAAACCCTAATCCCTAAATGCTAAACCCAAAACCCTAAACGCTAAACCTTAAACCCTAAACACTAGACCCAAAATCGTAAACCCTAGACCCTAAACCCTAGACCTTAAACCCTAAACCATAAACCCCCAACCCTAGACCTCAAACCATAAACCCTAAGCCCTAAACCCTAGACCCTAAACCCTAGTCCCAAGACCATAAACCCCAAACCCTAGACCCTAAACCTTAAACCCGAAGCCCTAGACCCTAATTCCTAAACCTTAAACCTTAACAACCTAAACCTTAAACCCTAAAACCTAACCCTAACTTTAAAAAAGAAAACAATAAACCCTAGACCGTAGACAATAGACCCTAAACCCTAAACCCCAGACCCTGGAGCCTAAACCCTAAACCCTAGACCCTAAACCCTAAATCCCTAAACCCTAAACCCAAAACCCAAATCCCAAAACCCTACACTGTAAGCCCTAAACCATAAACACTAAACCCCATACCCTAAACCCAAGACCCTAAACCCTGAACCCTAGACCTTAAACCCCAAAACTCTAAACCCTAAACCCTAAACCCAGAACACTAAACCCTAAATCCTAAATGAAAAACCTTAAACCCTAAACCTTAAACCCTAGACTCTAGACGCTAGAGCCTAAACCCTAAATTGTAGATCCTAAACCCTAACAGCCTATACCATAAACCCTAAACCAAAATCTCTAAACCCTAAAACCTAAACACTAAATCCTAAACCCAAATCCTAAAACCTAAACACTAAAGCCTAAAACCTATGTCATAAACCCTAAACCCTAAACCCGAAAACCTAAATACTAGACCCTAAATCCTAAACACTAAACTCTAGACAATAGATCCTAAACCCTAGACCTTAAATCCTATACCCTAGACCCAAAACCCTAAACCCTAGACCGTAAACCCTAGTCCCTAGACCCTAAATCCTAAAGCCTAGACCCTATACCCCAAACCCTAAACCCTAAACCCTAAACCCTAAAGCCTAATCCTTAAACTTTAAACCCTAAAACCTTAAACCCAAAACCCTAAACCCAAACCATAGACTAAACCCTAAACCCTGGACCCTAAATCCTAAAACCCTAAACCCTAATCCCTAAACCCTAAACCCAAAACCCTAAACTCTAAACCCTAAACCCTAAATCCAAAACCCTAAATCCTAAACCCTTAACACTAAACCTTAAACCCTAGACCCTACACCGTAAACCCTAGACACTAGACCCTAGAGCCTAAACCCTAAACGCTAGACCCTAAACCCTAAACCCACTACAACATTTTAGGCCTCTAGCAACACTTTTCCTAGCAACAGATAGGCAACGGTTTAGGCAACATTTTTTCATTGTAGCAAATGATGTACGCTTAGGCAGCACTTTGTCTGCAACAATCAATAACTGTTCCTATTGTTTGAATAAAGAACATGTTTTAACTGTTGCCTTTTTTCTATCTTATAAACAACGGGTTTTTTGTATAGCATAACAAATTTATTTTTTGTAACAAATAAAAATTGTTCCCAATTCCTTGTTGCAAATGAAAATCGTTCCCAATTACTTGTTACAAATGAATTCCAAAAAAAATTGTATTTTCTGCAAGCAAATCCTATTCTAAATTCTTATGTTCATATATTTTACTTTATTTGATTTTTTCTTATTAGATTTTATTTTATTTTTATATTTTCTTATTTGAGAAATTTACACTCACATTTTTTGAGATATCCTTATTAAATTATAGTATTCTCCTCTCTGTTTTGAATAATTACACTTTCCTCCTTTGAGATTTAAAAAATTATAATTTAACTCATTTTCACCAAAATATCCTTATGTTTATTATTTAAATAACTAAATATATGTTTAATATATAAAACCTATTTTTCTAAAATAAAATGAAATAATTATTTGTAACTCAAAATAAATAAAAGTGCAACAATTATTTTAAAATATAGTTTTTGATTTCTTACAATAAATTATAATTATTTGAAATTAAAAATTTTGAATTAAATTAATAATAATATTTAAATGGAATCTATCAAAAAAAATTTGAAATGGAAGGGTGAAATAATTGTTTAAATTCACGTTAATACTAATGTAATTACTAAATACATGTGTGAAGGGTGAAATATTAATTCCTTCATTTAAATGGGATAAATTCCCAATTTTCATCAGAAAGCCCTAACCCTTATTCCTTCACACCGCTTAACCAAACGCAGCCAACCCTAAACCCCTCATTCCTTCCTTCTTGTTCGATAGGGAGAGGAAACAGAGAGAACTCTGTGGAGAGATTAACCGAGAGAAGTAGAGATGAGGGACAGAATGCCTAGCCACTGATGCATAGCCAGCCATTGGGATAAACAACTGCTGCGACAGAATGCCTAGCGGGTGACGAAATCACTATTGCTATTGGCTAGTAACCCTACGAGAGGATGAGAAGGGCGAATCGGAGAAGGAGATGACGTGATTTACTTTGAATGTTCTCACTCAAAACTCGATTAGACTTCAAATCAAGGAAGGATGTTCATAATCCCCAATTTACACCATTTTGATTTCATTTAAGAATAAGACTGTAAGAATATGGGCCAGTCTACCCTTAGTGGATTAGACCCAAGCCCAAAATTGATATTGGGACAAATGTGCAAATAAAGAAAAGTGTGGGTTTAGGAGTGTGATTTACTCCTTTAAGAAAATTTGAAAGTGGTGGGAACGGTTATTCCCAAAATTAACGTAGAAGGAACGGGTTGGTTCATTGGAAGTTACTCTCTCTTATAACAGAGAAAACAAACTGAAACAAAACCTCCTCCTCCATCCATTTCTCTCCTTGCTCTCTTCAAAGAGTGTATTTGCTGTGAATATCGTAGATCCGAGTTCAAGTTCGTGACCGGGTCTTTGCGTGGGTACCTGCAGACGAATCAGATTCTTCACTGGTACGCCCGAAATCTTACAGTGGTATCAGAGCCAGGTTTTTCCGCTGTGTTTCATATGTTAGGTTTTTTTTCTTCAATGTGACAAATGCATGACATATGTATAACATATGTTAATTTTTATCTGATGCATTCTTCACTGTATTTTTTGTTCAACATTGAGTTCATTGAAACTACAATGTCAGAGTTCAAGAATAACACCATTGCGTAGAGCGCGAAAAATCGATATAAAATTTGCATGAAACGGACTACGAACGGCATCGATACGCTGATCGAAATTTCAGGTTTGAAATTTGGGTTCCCGAAAACTACATTTTTAGGCATCAAAATTGCTCCCATTGCGTAGAGCACGAAAAATCAAGCGAAATCGACATAAACCTTGTAGAAAACGGTGTTCGGACGGCTGAGATATTGTCTTCCGAAGTTTTCCGGCGAGCTCATCCGTTTCCGGTCGCCGAATTCTGGAAAATGGAGGCTGAAGGTATAAGATGACGGTTAGCGACAGTTTTGGAAACTGCTGCTACAAAACCGTCACTTAAACCGTTTTCTTGGCACGGCAGCTCAAAAAACCGCCACCTAAAATCAAATTTTGAAATTTCAAAAAAAAGAAAAAAAAAAAATTTTTTGGGCTTAAAAAAAAATTAGGACGTTTTTTTTAGGTCTATTTTTTTTATTTAAAACTTCTCGGGGTCATAATGGGTTCGTTTTAGAACCGATTGAGGAGCGGTTTATTTCTAAAAATCCGTAAAATTGAGAGTTTTAATTTGATATATAATTTGACTATATTTGAGGTTATTTGGGATCTTATTTTATGTTTTTAAGTGCTTCTCTCGTATATTTATTATGTAAAAAAATTCCAGAAAATTCAAAATAATTTTTTTTTAATTATTTTGTTCTAGGTAAATTGAGGCAAATGGCTTCTAATAGCACTGAAAACACCGATTATAGTGCGTTGGAATACTCATACAAAAATGATGCAGTTCCTGAATACGTACCTATGGATGATGATCCCGAGGAGGATCCGGAAGTGGATCCGGAAGAGGATCCGGAAGAACATCCCGAGGAGGACCCTGAAGAAGATCTCGAGGAGGATCCTGAAGAGGATCCGGAGGAAGATCCAGACGAGGAACCTATGGAGGATCCTCAACCAGAACCGGAGGAGTTGATGATTTCCGGACCAACGTCGAAAACACTATTTCCTATCGAGCCCCTCCGCGTGGATTCTCAATTAATTTTTAACGACCTACTTAATCAAATCCAGGTAGAAGAAACCAAAGTAGAGGAAGGCGAAGTAGTCAATCAACCTTTAACCCCTGAATTAGCTATGAATATAGCTGAGCAGGATTTAACAAGGCTAACGGACGTAAAAGACATTAACAGTGTATTCGTCAGCTACATCCAAAACATGACCGATGAGGAAAACACTATATTTTATCTTAGAGTGATATTAGAATACATAAGAGCGACAACACTTAGAAAGAAATTAGGTGGCCGCATCCCAAGTAGACTTCACTGGTTAACAGGAATCAGAGAAGCAATGAGAAGACGTTTTTTGCCAGAGAAAGAGAAAATCTATTATGAAAACTTAATGCTTGAGGCATTTAAGTATTTGTGTTCTCATTTGTAAAGATACAATGTTTTTATTTTTGATATCATTATTGAACATGATTCATGCATTATAAATTTTTTGTTGAACATTTTAATTTTATTTAATGGCGTTATTTAGAATTACTTGTTCTATGATTAAATGTATGAATATATATATATATGCTTTTATAAGTGGGAGCTTTTAGAAGATGAGTCTTCTAAGAGACGCATTTTTTTAAGGCACTTATATTTAATTCTTGATAGAATACACTGATTGTTGCTTGTATCTATGTGATGGGAGATACAAACGTATTCTCTTGATCATGGGTCTTGAAATGTCATTGTCTTCTGATCAAGAATAAAATAAGGGCATGACATTGTATATTTTATGTGCTATATATATAAACTGAAATGTTCTTTGGTACGTCTCTGTTAGAGAGATCGTTGAATAATGTGGGATCAATTTGTCACAGAACTAAGAATTGCCACAAAGAACATTATAGCTGAGCTGAATAAGGGGGAAAAACTAAACGGGGATAATTGGGACATTTGGCATAGAAAGGTACAATACATCTTTGAGGAACAAGATGCAGTTGACCCTTTGACCAATGTCTTGGTCGAACCTGAAGCTGAGAATACTGCCCAGCATAGGAGAGACAGTGAAGCTTACCAAACGTGGAAAAAGAAAAATAGCATTGCTAGGATCACACTTTTAAATGCAATGGCTGATGACTTATTGTGCGAATTTGAGAAGCACAAAACTGCGCAAGCTATGTGGATAGCTTTGAAAGATAGGTTTGGTGGTACCTCCTCCACTAAACTGAGGAGGTTAACGATTATGTTCAATACCTATAAGTTTAAGCCAAACACTCCAATGAAATAGCATCTACGAGAGATTGCGAACATGATAACAGAACTTAAAGAAGCTGGACACGTATTGTCTGATGAGCAACAAGTTCAAGCTGTCATCAGGTCGCTCTCTACTAGTTGGGAGCACATGAAAGTGAATCTGATGCACAATGAGAACATCGTTACTTTTAGCGATGAGGCCAAGCATCTTGAGCTGGAGGATGAAAGATTAGAGGCATACAAAGCCTCTTGGCAAGTGTTTTACACTGAGGAGGCCGGTACTTCCCATACGAAGCCCAATTTTAAGAAGGGCAAAAGGTTCCAAAAGAATGGGAAGAAGGGCGGTCCTCCTCCCAACAAGGGAAAGAAGCAATTCAAGAGGAAAGGAAACAAAGGTGGGAAGAAAACGCGAGACCTAAAGAAGGTTAAATGCTTTGCCTGCCAGAAAATGGGCCATTTCGCACGTGACTGTTCTAAACAGACTGAGAGCGAAGAGGTATTAGTGAATTATGTGAATTCACATGTTTCTTATGTATCTAGTACTGTTTTTCTAATAGAACCTGTTTCTTCTTCTTGGATTATTGGTTCAGGCTCCACAGACCACATAACTAAGGAGCGAGGATCTTTTATGGAGTACCGTCGGTTGCCATATCAAAGCAAGTGGCTTTACATTGGAAACAACGCGAGAATTGAGGTTCAAGGCCTTGGCAGTTGTAAATTTACCTTGCGTGGTGGCAAGACCTTCATTCTCCATGATGTACTCTATGCTCCTGACATCCGACGGAACTTGATATCTGTTACATGTCTTTTACGTTGTGGTTTTTGTGTAAACTTTCATGACAAAGTTGTTGACATTTTACGCAACCAAACTCTTTATGTTTCAGCTTTCTTATTTGATAAGTCCTTTATTTTGGATATCATTGGTGATTCTTTTAATGATAATGAATGCTTTGCTATTTCTTCTAATCCTGTTGATGTAAATGTTTGGTATGCTAGACTAAGGCACATTAATCAAAATAGAATGATTAAATTAGCCAAAGAAGGGCTATTAGGTACAATTCCAAACATGGAAATGTCACTATGTGAAAAATGTCTAGATGGTAAGGCAACAAGAAAACCTTTCGGTAAGGGAACTAGAGCCGAAAATCCATTACAATTAATCCATTCTGAAATATGCGGTCCAATGAGTGTGAGAGCGAGACACGGAGCGTGGTATTTCATTACCTTTACAGATGGCTATTCACGACTCAGTCATATTATTTGATTTCACATATGTCTGAAGCTCTTGCGTGCTTCACACGATACCTAAACGAGGTAGAAAATCAAATGGATAATAAAGTCAAAGCATTACGCACTGATCGAGGTCATGAATATTTGTCTGAACAGTTTAAACAACTCTGTGAAGAAAACGGGATAATCAGGCAACTGACTATCCCTGGCACTCCACAACAAAATGGAGTTGCCGAAAGAAGTAACAGAACTCTTCTAGACATGATTAGATCAATGATGGCCCAAGCACACCTACAAACCCTAAACCATAAACCCTAGACCCTAGAACCTAAACCCCAAAAGGTAGACCCTAACCCCTAAAACCTAAACCGTAAACTCTAAGCCCAAAGCCTAAAACCCGAAACCCTAAACACTAGACCCTAAATCCAAAATGCTAAACCCTAGACCCTAGACTCTTGACCCTAAAACTTTGACCCAAAACCCTAGACCTTAAACCCTAGACCGTTAACCATAAACCCTAGACACTAAACCCTAAACCTTATACAATTAGCCATATGTCTTAAATCGTAGTCCTAAGACCCTAAACCCCAAACCCCAAATCGCAAACCCTAGACCCTAAACATTAAACCCTAAATGCTAGACCATAGTCCTTAATCCCTAAACCTAAAAACCTAAAACCCTAAACCATAAATCCTAACCTTAACCTTATAGCATAAAACCCTAAACCCTAGACCCTAGACCCTAGCGCCTAACCCCTAGACCCTAGACCCTAAATCTGAAATCCCTAAACCCTAAACCCTAAACTCGAAACCCTAAACCCTAGACCCTAAACCCTAGACCCTAAAACCAAAAACCCTAAACCCTAATCCCTAAACCGAAAACCCAAAACCCAAAACCCTAAATCCTAAACCTAAAACACTAAATCGTAAACCCTAAACCATAAACCATAAACCCAAAACCCAAAACCCTAGACCCTAGACCCTAAAACCCTAAACCCTAATTCCTGAAACCTAAACACTAAACCCTTAACCATAAACCCTGAACCCAAAAGCCTGAACACTAAATCCTAAACCCTAAACTCTAGACCCTAGACCCTAGACCCTAAACACTAGACACTTAACCCTAGACATTAAATCGTAAACCCTAAACCCTAGACCCGAAACCCTAAACCCTAGACCCTCAACGCTTAGCCATAAAGCCTAGACCCTAAACCCTAGTCCCGAGACCATAAAACTTAAACCCTAGACCCTAAACCTCAAACCCCAAACCCTAAACCCTAAAACCTAGATCCTAAACCCTAAACCATAATCCTTAAACCTTTAACCCTAGACCCTAAACACAAAACCCAAAGCCTATACCCAAAATCCTAGACCCTAAACCCTAAATCCTAGACCCTAAACACTAAAACCCTAAACCCTAAACCCAAGACCCTAAACTCTAAACCCTAATCCCTAAACTCTAAACCCTAAACCCAAAACTCTAAATCCTAAACCCTAAACCGTAAAACCTAGACCCTACACCCTAAACCCTAGACCCTTGACCCTAAACCCTTAACCTTAAATCCTAAACCCTAAACCCAAAACCCTAAACCCTAAACCCTAAACTCTAAGCCCTAAACCCTAAACCCTAAACCCTAAGCCATAAACCCTAGACCCTAGATCTTAAACCCTAAACCCTAAAACCTAGACCTTAAACCCTAAAGCCTAGAACCTAAACCTTAAACCGTAGACTCGAAACCTTAAACATTAAACCCTAAACCCTAAACCCTAATCCCTAAACCCTAAATCTTGAACCTTGAATCCTAAATCCTAAACCCTTAACGCTAAAACCTAAACCCTAAACCTTAAACCCTAAACCCTAGACCTTAAACCCTAAACCCTACACCTTAGACCCAAGACCGTAGACCGTAGACCGTAGACCCTAGACCCTAGACCTTAGACTGTAGACCGTAGACCCTAGACCCTAGACCGTAGACCATAAACCCTAAACCCTATACCCTAAACCCAAAAAATCTTAACGCTAAACCCTAACCCCTAAATCCTAACCGTAAACCCTATATCCTAGACCTTAAACCCTAAACCCTAAACCCTAAAACCCTAAACCCTAACCCCTAAACCATAAACACTAAACCCTAAACCCTAAATGATAAACCCTAAACCCTATACCCTAAACTCTAAACCCTAGAGCCTAAACCCTAAACTGTAGACCGTATACCCTAAAACATAAACCCTAGACCCTAGACTGAAAACCCCAAACCTCAAACCCTAAACCCTACACACAAAACCCTTAAACCTAAACCCAAGACCCTAAACCCTAGACTCTAGACCCTAAACCATAAAACCTAAACTCTAGACCTCAAACCCTAAATCCTAAACCCTAAACCCTGAACCCTAAAACCAAAACACTAAACCGTAAACACTAAACACTAAACCCGAAACCCTAACCAATAGACCCTAAATCCTAAACCGTAAACCCTAGACCCTAAACCCTACACCTTAAACCCTAGACCCTAAACCCTACACCATAGACCCTAAACCCTAGACCCTAAACCCTAAACCCTAGACCCTAAACCAGCTAAACCTTAAACCGTAATTCCTAAACCCAAAACCCTAAACTCTAAACTCGAAACCCTAATCCCAAAACCCTAAATTTTAAACCCTAAACCCTAGACCCTAAACCCTAAACCCTAGACACTAAACCCTAGAGCCTAAACCCTAAACCCTATACCTTAAACGTTAAAACCCAAAACATAAAACCCTAAACCCTAAACCCTAAAACCTAAACCCTAAACCTAAACCCTAAATCATAAATCCTAAACCCTAGACCCTAAACCCTAAACCCTAGACCCTATACCCTAAACCCTAAAACTTTAAACCCTAAACCCTAAACCCTAGACCCTAGATCCTAGACCCAAAGCTCTAAACGCAAAACCCAAAACCTAAACCCTAAACCCTAAACCCTAAAACCAAAACCCTCAACCGTAAAATCTAAATCATAAAACCTAGACCCTTGACGTTAAACCCTAAACCCTAAGTCTTAAAGGCTAAACTTGAAACCATAGACCCTAAACCCTAAACCCTAAACCCTAAACACTAAACCCAGAGCCCTAAGCCTTAAACCCTAAACCCTAGACGCTAGACCCTAGTCCCTAGACACTAGACTCTTAACCCTTGACCCTAAACCCCAAAACCCTAGATCCTAAACCCTAAACCCTATGTCCTAAACACTAAACCCCAAACCTCAGACCCTAACCTTAAACCCTAAGTCCTAAATCCTAGACCCTAAACCCTAGACCTTAAACCTTAAACCCTAGACCCTAAAACCTAAACCCTAAATGCTAAATACTAAACCCTAAACCGAAAAATGCTAAACCCTAAACCCTAAAACATAAGCCCTGAGACCTAAACCCTAGACCCTAAACCCTAGATTTTAACCCGAAACCCTAAAACTGAAACTCGAAACCCTAAACCCTAAACCCTGACCCTGAACCCTAAATCCTAAACCTTAAACCCTAAACCCTAAACCCTTAACCCAAAATTCTAAACCCTATACCCTAAACCCTAGACCCTACACCCTAAATCCTAGACCCGAAACCCTAAACCCTTGACACTAGACCCTAAAACCAAAACCCTATACCCTAAACCCTAAGCCCTAAACCCTAAACCCTAGACCCAACACCCTAGACCCTATACCCTAGACCCTAGACCCTAGACCCTACACCCTAGACCCTATACCATAGACCTTTCACCCTAAACCCTAAACACTAAAACCTAAACACTAAACCATAAATTCGAATCCCTACACCCTAAACACTAGACCCTAAATCCTAAACTCTAATCCCTAGAACTTAAATCCAAAACCCTAAATCCTAAAGGGTAGACTGGAAACCCTACACCCTAAGCCCTAAACCCAAGACCCAAAACCCTAGTCCCGAGACCCTAAACCCTATAACCTAGACCGTAAACCCTAAACCCTAAACCCTAAACCTTATACCCTAAACCCTAAATCATAAACCCTAAACCCTAGACCCTATAACCTAAACTCTAAAACACTAAACCATAAACCCTAAACCATAGACCGTAAACCCTAGACCCTAGACCGTAAACCCCCGACCCTAGAGCCTAAACCCTAAACCCCAAACCTTAAAACCCTAAATGTTAGATTCTAAACCATAATTCCTAAAACAAAAATCCTAAACCCTAAACGGTAAACCAAAGACCTCAGACCCTATACTATGAACCTTCAAGCATAAACCCGAAGACCTAAACCATAGACCGTAGACCCTAGACCCTAAACACTATCACCTAACCGCTAAACTCTAAACCCCAAACCCCATACCATAATCCCTAAACCCTAGACACTAAACCTTAAAACCTAAACCCTAAAACCTAGACCTTAAACCCTAGATCGTAGACCCTAAACCCTAAACCCCAGACCTTAAACCCTAAACCCTAAACCCTAAAACATAAACACTAAACCCTAAACCCTAAACACTAGACCTTAAACCCTAAACACTAAACCCTACACCGTAGACCCTATACCCTAGACCCTAGACCTTAAACCCTAAACCCTAAACCATAGACCTTTCACCCTAAACCCTAAACACCAATGCCTAAAACCTAAACACTAAACCCTAAATTCGAATCCCGACACCCTAAACACTAGACCCTAAATCCTAAACTCTAATCCCTAGAACTTAAATCCTAAACCCTAAATCCTAAAGGGTAGACTTGAAACCCTACACCTTAAGCCCTAAACCCAAGACCCAAAACCCTAGTCCCGAGACCATAAACCCTAAACCCAAAACCCAAAGCCCAAAACCCAAAACTTTAAACACTAAACCCAAAACCGAAAACCGAAAACCGAAAACCCTAAATCCTAAAACCTTAACTGTAAACCCTAAAGCCTAAAACCCTAAACCCAAAACCCTAAACACTAAACCCTATACTGAAAGCCCTAAACCCTAAAACGTAAATCCTAGATCCTAAACCCTAAATCATAAACCCTAAACCCTAGACCCTATAACCTAAACTCTGAAACACTAAACCCTAAACCCTAGACCGTAAACCCTCGACCTTAGAGCCTAAACCCCCGACCCTAGAGCCTAAACCCTAGACCCCAAACCCTAAAACCCTAAATGTTAAATTCTATACCCAAAACCCTAAACCCAAAATCCTAAATCCCAAACGCTAAACCATAGACCCCAGACCCTAAACCATGAACCATAAACCCTAAACCCTAAGCCCTAAACCCTAGACCGTAAACCATCAACCCTAAACCCTAACCCCTAAAACCTAAAACATAAATTCTAAACCCTAAACCCCAAATCGTAAAGCCTAGACCCTAGACACAGAACCCTAAAACCTAAACCCTAAAACCTAGACCGTAAACCCTAAAATGTAGAACCTAAACCCTAAACCCCAGACGTTAAACCCTAAACCCTAAACCTTAAAACATAAACACTATACCCTAACCCTAAACCCCAAAAGGTAGACCCTAAACCCTAAAACCTTAAACCCTAAACTCTAATCCCAAAACCCAAAACCCAAAACCCAAAACCCAAAGCCATAAACCCTAAACCTGAAACCCTAAACCCTAGACCGTAAATCCAAAACGCTAAACCCTAGACCCTAAACCCTAGACCTTAAACCCTAGACCCTAAACCCTAGACCCGAAACCCTAAACCCTATACAATTAACCCTATGCACTAAACCCTACTCCCTAGACCCTAAAGCCTAGACCCTAGATCCTAAACCCCAAACCCTATACCATAAACCTTAAACCCTAAACCCTAACCCTAAACCCTAGACCCTAAACCCTAATCCCTAATTCTAAAACCTTAAAACCCTAAAGCCTAAACTTAACCTTATACCATAAAACCCTAAACCCTAGACCTTAAACCCTACACCCTAGAGCCTAAACCCTATACCCTAAACCCTAAACCCTAAATCCTTAAACCCTAAACCCTACACTCAAAACCTTAAACCCTAGACCCAAGACCTTAAACCCAGAAACCTTAAACGCTAATCCCTAAACCCTAAACCCAAAACCCAAAACCCTAAACCCTAAACCTAAAACACTAAATCTTAAACCCTAAACCATAAACCCTAAACACAAAACCCTAGACCTTAAAACCCTAAACCCTATACCCAAAATCCTAAAACCTAAACACTTAACCCTAAACCCTAAACCCGAAATCCTTAACACTAGACCCTAAATCCTAAACCCTAAACTCTAGACCCTAGACCCTAAACACTAGACCGTTAACCCTAGCCATTAAATCGTAAACCCTAAACCCTAAACCCTAGACCCCAAACCCTAAACCCTAAACCGTTGACCCTAAACCCTAGACCCTAAACACTAGTCCCTAGACCGAAAGCCCTAAACCTTAGACCGTAACCCTCGAACCCCAAAACCTAGACCCTAAACCCTAAACCCTAAACCCTAAACACTAATACTCAATCCTTAAACTCTAAAACCCTAAACCTTAAACCCTAAACCCAAAATCGAAAGCCTAGACCCTAAACCCTGAATCCTAGACCCTAAACGCTAAAACCCTAAACCTTAAACCCAAGACCCTAAACTCTAAACCCTAAACCCTAAACCCTAAACCCAAAACCCTAAATCCTAAACCCTAAACCATAAACTATACACCCTACACCATAAAACCTAGACCCTAGACCCTAGAGTCTAAACCCTAAACCCTAGACCCTAAACCATAAACCCTAGAACCCAGACCTGAAACCCTTAACCTTAAATCCTTAACCCTAATCCCAAAACCCTAGTCCCTAGACCCTAAACCCTAAACCCTAAACACTAAGCCCTAAACCCTAAGCGCTAAACCCTAAACTCTAGAGCCTAAACCCTAAACACTAAACCTTAGACCATAAACTCTAAACCCATGACCCGAAACCCTAAACCCTAAACCCTAGAGCCTAAACCCTAAACCCTAAATTTTAGACCCTAAACTCTGAACCCTAAACCCTAAAGCCTAAACCTTGAACCCTAAACTCGAAACCCTAAACCCTGAACCCTAAACCCTACACCCTAAACCCTAAACCCTAAACTCTAAGCCCTAGACCCTAGACCCTAGACCTAAGGCCCTAGACCCTAGACCCTAGACCCTAGACCCTAAACCACAAACCCTATATCCTAAACCCAAAAACCTAAAAACCTAAAACCTAATACCTAAACCCTAAACCCTAGACCCTACACCTAGACCCTAAACCTATACCCTAAACCCTAAACCCTAAACCATACCTCTAAACCCTAAATCCTAAACCTTAAACCTTAAACCCTAAACCCTAAAACCCTAAACCCTAACCCTCTAAATCGTAAACAATAAAGCCTAAACCCTAAACCTAATACCCTAAACTCTAAACCCTAGACACTAAACCCTAAACCTTAGACCTTCGACCGTAGACCCTAGACCCTAAACCTTACACCCAAGACCCCAAACCCCAAACCCTAAACACTAGACACTGAACCCTAAACCCTAAACCCTAGACCCTACACCCTAAACCCTAAAACCTAAACCCTAAACCACAAACCCTAAATCCAACACCCTAAACCCTGAACCCTAGAACCTAAACAATAAACCATAAACCCTAAACCCTAAATCCAAAACCCTAAATAATAGACCCTAAATACTAAATCGTAAACCCTAAACCCTAGACCCTCAACCCTAGACCTAAAACCCTAAACCCTAGACCTTAGACCCTAAACCCTAGACCCTAAATCCTAAACCCTAGACCCTAAACCAGTGAAACCTTAAACCGTAATTCCTAAACCCTAAAGCCGAAACCCTAAATTCAAAACCCGAAACCCTAAATCCTAAACCCAAAACCCTAGACCCTAAACCCTAGACCCTAGACCCTAGACCCTAAACCCTAAACCGTAGTCCCTAAACGTTAAAACCATAAACCCTAAACCCAACACCCCAAACCCAAAAACCTAAACTCTAAACGTAAACCTAAACCCTAAATCATAAATCCTAAACCCTAGACCCTAAACCCTAGACCCTAAACCCTTAATCCCTAAACCCTAAACCCTAAACCCAAGACACGAGACCCTAAGCTCTGAACGCTAAACCCAAAACCCAAAACTCTAAACCCTAAACCTTAAACACTAAACCCTAAAACCAAAACCCTAAAACCAAAACCCTAAACCTAAACCCTAAAACCTAAACCCTCAACCCTAAAATCTAAATCATAAACCAAAAACCCTTGACCCTTGACCTTAAACACTAAACCCTAAGTCTTATACGCTAAACTCGAAACCCTAGACCCTAAACCCTAAACCCTAAACACTAAACCCTGAGCCCTAGGCCCTAGGCCCTAAGCCTTAAACCCTAAACCCTATATACTAGACCCTAGACCCTAAACCCTAAACCCCAAACCCTAAACTCAAAAACCCTAAATCCTAAACCCTAGGTCCTAAATCCTAAACCCTAAACCCTAGACCCTAGACCCTAGACCTTAGACCCTAAGTCCTAAATCCTAAACCCTAAATGCTAGAGCCTAGACCCTAAAACCTAAACCCTAAATGCTAAACACTAAACCATAAACCCAAAAACCTTAAACCCTAAAACATAAGCCCTAAACCCTAGACCCTAAACCAAAAACCCTAAAACCAAAACCCTAAACCGTTAATGGTAAACCCTGACCCTGAACCCTAAATCCTAAACCGTAAACCCTAAACCCTAAACTCTAAACCCTAGACCCTAAACCCTAAATCCTAGACCCTAAATCCTAGACCCCAAACCCTAAACACTAGTCCCTAAACGCTAGACACTAAACCCGAAAAACTAAACTCTAGACCCTACACCCTAACCACTAAACCCTATACCAAAGACCCTAAACCTTAAACCCTAGACCTTACACCCTAAACCCTAAACCCTAAACCCTAAAACCTAAACACTAAACCCTAAATCCAAAACCCGAAACCTTAAACACTAGACCCTAAATCGTAAACTCTAATCTGTAGACCTTAAATCCTAAACCCTAAATCCTAAACGCTAGACTCGAAACCCTACACCCTAAGCCCTAAACCCAAGACCCGAAACCCTAGTCCCTACACCCTAAACCCAAAAACCAAGACCCTAAACCCCAAACCCTAAACCCTAAACCTTAAACCCTAAATCCTAACACCAAAGCCCAAAACCCAAAACTCTAAACACTAAACCCAAAACTGAAAACCCGAAACCCAAAAACCTAAACTCTAAACACTAAACCCTAAAACCCTAAACGCTACACCCAAAACACTAAACACTAAACCCTAAACCCTAAAAATAAAACCCAGATCGTAAACACTAAATCATAAACCCCAAACCCCAAGACCCTATAACCTACACTTTAAAACACTAAACCCTAAACCCTAGACCGTAAACCATAGACCCTAGACCCTAAACCATAAAACCCTAAACGCTAAACCCTATACCCAAAACCCTAAACCCAAAATCTTAAATCCCAAACGCTAAAACGTATACCCTAGACCCTAGATCCTAAACCATCAACCCTAAACCCTAACCCCTAAACTCTAAACCCTAAATTCTAAACCCTAAACCCCAAACCGTAAAGCCTAGACCCTAGACACTGAACCCTAAAACCTAAACCCTAAAACCTAGAACGTAAACCCTAGATCGTAGACCCTATACCTTAAACCCCAAAACTTAAACCCTAAACCCTAAACCCTAAAACATAAACACTATACCCTAAACCCTAAACCCTAAACCCGAAACCCTAAACTGTAGACCCTAAACCCAAAACCCAAATCCATAGACCATACACTCTAGACCCTAAATGCTAGACCTTAAACTCGAAACCCTAAACCCTAAGCCCTAAGCCATAAATCCTACACCTAAATCCTAGATCCTAATCCCTAAACCTTACACCCTAAACCCTATACCTTAGACCATAAACCCTAAACCCTACACCCTAAACCCTAAACCCTAAACCCAAAACCCTAACCCCTAGACCTTAAACCATAAACCCTAATCCCTAAACCTTAAACTCTAAACCCTAGACCTTAAACCCTAAACCTTAAACCCTAAATTCTAAACCCTAGACCCTAAACCCTAAACCTTAAACCCTTAACCCTAAACCCCAAACCCCAAACCCAAATTCTTGGACCCTAAAACCTAAACCTTAGGCCATAAAACCTAAACCCTAAACCCTAGACCCTAAACGCTAAACCCTAGACCATAAACCCTAAATCCTATACCCAAAACCCTAAACCCTAGACCCTATACCATGAACTATAAACCCTAAACCCTCAGCCCTAAACCCTAGACCCTAAACCACAAACCCTAAACCCTATACCCCAAGCCTTAAACTCTAAACCCTAGACTATAAACCCTACAACGTAGACCCTAAACTCAAAACACTATACACTAAACTCCAATCCCTTAACAATATAAACCAAACCTTAAACCCTAAACGTCATATCCATAACCCTATACACTAAACCCTAATTCCAAAATCCTAAGGCCTAGACATTAAGGCACAGACCGAAGACCGAATAGATTAAACCCTATACTTAAAAACGCAAGCCTTAAACCTTAAACCCTAAAACTTAAACCCTAAACACTATAACCTAAACCCTAAACGCTAAACCCGAAACCCTAAACCCAAAAATCGTAAACCGTAAACCCTATACCCTAGACGCTAAACACTAAACCCTAAACCCTAAACCCTAGACCGTAAAACCTAAACCCTATGTCCTAAACACTAAATCTTAAACCTTAAACCTTAACCCTAAACCCTAAGTCCTAATCGCTAGACCATAAACAATAGACCTTAGACCCTAAACCCTAAACCTTAAACGCTAAACAGAAAACGCTAAACCCAAAAACCCTAAACCCTAAAACATAAAACCTAAACCCTAAAACCTAGATTCTAAATCCTCAACCCTAAACCCTAAAATCTAAACCCTAAACCCTACACACTAAACCCTAAACCCTAACCCTGAACCCTACCTAAACCATAAACCCTAAACCCTAGACCCACTACAACATTTTTGCCTTTTGGCAACACTAATCTGAGCAACAGCTGAAAAACCATTCCCTAATCAAGAAATAGGCAACATTTTTTGCCCTGTGCCAATAATGTATCCTTTAGGCAACGTTTTGTGAGCTACAATCAAAAATAGTTCCCATTGAATAAATAAGGAACAGATGTTGACCGTTGTCTATTGGTTTTTCTTTTAGGCCACATTTTTATGTTTAGCCCATGAATTTTTTTAAACCGCATAAAACCGTTCCCAAAAAAATAAACACCAAAATTTAGAAATTGTTCCCAATAACTTTGATGTTTTGCGCCAAATTAAAAGTTTCCCTCTCAATTTTATTATTACTTTTCAATGACATTTTCTTCTAGTCTTTCTTTTTTTCCTCACGATTAATTAGTTTGAGCTCTCACCTCCTTCAGAATTTCACTCAATCTCATACCCTAATATCACCTCCTTTAGGCGAAATCGTTCGAGAGAGAGCAGAGACGCAAACGTTGGGCGATTGACTCCATGCGAGCGAGAGCAAGGGTGCCGTGCGATTGATTCTGTGCGAGAAAGAGCAAATTCAAGACGCTCTACTTTTAACTCCGTGCGAGAGAGAGCAGAGGTGGCGATTGATTCCGTGCGAGAAAGAGCAAAGATGCTCTTCGTTTAACACCGTGCGAGAGAGAGTAGAGACGGTGTGCGATTGATTCCGTGCGAGAAAGAGCAAAGACGCTCTACGTTTAACTCCGTGCGAGAGAGAGCAGAGACAGTGTGCGATTGACTTCTCGCGACGCTGGTACAAGTACAATTTCTTCTTCTTACTCTTCTTCATGCTTCCATTCCCAAACCGTCTTCTCCCTTCTTCATGCTTCAATTTTATTATTTGTTTTTGTTTATTGCTTGGTTAGGATAGCAACTTCTCAATCTCTGCCAATAGATGGTGTTGAGTAATTATAGCAGTGAAGTCAAAGTATTAGTCAGTGTAAATAGTGGTGTTGAGTATATGAGAATGATAAAATATATAAAAGGGCAATAGATGAGGATTTTGAAGGAACTTGGTGCTCCATAATTTTTGTGTCAATGAAAAAAATGAGGGAAGCTTCAATGAAAAAGCCTACCAGTAGTACTGTTATTATACATATATATATATATATATATATATATATATTTATATTAATTAAGCTTTCAATACAACAGAACCTTATTAATAAATGACAAAATTAGAAAACCTTTAATTACTACTACATTTGCTCTGTTCAAACGTTTTTTTTTATATAATGCTGTATTGAAACTTGAAAGTGGTTGATGACGGTGAGATTCTGTGATCAATATCCTCAAAGGCAGCAACATCTGAAATTAAAGGGACAAATATAAGCTTATTGTCTAATTAAGTAAAGATATACATATAGCATAAATCATTTATAATTATATATACATAAAATGGAACTCATGGAATTAACTTGAAAAATTAAGGCTTTACCTACCAACGAATCCAAAACCATAGTCTTTTGTTGTAGGGAGAGAAGTAATAAGTAAGTTTGCTTTGTTATTTATTATTCCTTGGTATAATGAAACAATGGCAATAATATTTCCATTTGCTACAGCTTTGCTATGTTATTTATTCTCTTCCTTTTCATCATTTCTATTTTCTTAGCCATTTTCATCTATCAAAGTTAAGGATGAGTTTAGAGAAGCTCTTGTGCTAGTGTTTATAAATTTATTCCCTTGTTATCCTATTTGTGGTGGTGCAACTTTTGGCCTTTCATTCATGCATCTTACTATATATATATATACCTATCTCAGTCGGTCAGTATAAATATGAGTATGTTTGAAAACTTATTTGAGAAGGACTAGTGCCAAAATTGAGTTGAGAGAATCAAGGGAAGTAAGTGAAGATGGGAGTAAGGGAAACAAAGGCATATGGCAAATAGGTGAAAGAGGAGTAATACTAATAAGTAATAAGTAAGGAAGCAACAATAGGTGGTCACGGCTAATTAATTAATTTGTACAAAAAATGTTGTGCCCAAGACGTGATCAATACAACACCTCACTTTCATCACTACTCACATCAACACACCAAAGAGGAGTAATACTAATAAGTAATAAGTAAGGAAGCAATAATAGGCTCCTCCTTATCTTAGTCTCTATTGATGCTCAAATCACGCAGATATCGTTTCAGGTTCATTCGCCTCACCTTTTCTTAAAACATGTTTTCATTTCGTGCGATTGGCTCTATTTTCTCTAGCCCCTGTGCAAGAAATTAGATTATCTCTCGCACTATTCACCATCATCATCCAGCTTTTATGAAATTTCCTACCACATATAACATAAAATTTCCGTTTTTAATGTGCCCTTCTGAAAAATAAAATTTATCTTTCTTGTTTTAAAAGAACCAATGGATCACCAACATTGCATCCTGGATGCATTCCTAACACCATATTGTGT
The DNA here is from genome assembly GCA_014851425.1 of Senna tora. NCBI lineage: Eukaryota > Viridiplantae > Streptophyta > Magnoliopsida > Fabales > Fabaceae > Senna > Senna tora. The sequence continues at coordinate 38,081,410 of CM026267.1, read as the reverse complement.
CATCTTCATCCACAAAGTTTTAAAAGAATCATGATAACATTTATTCAATGCAAGGAAATATGCCTGTGCTGCTGGTGCGCATCAGCAGCATATTCAGCACAGTTCTGTGCTGCTAGTGCGCACAGAACTATGCTGCTGGTGCCCGCCAGCAGCTGCTTACAGCTACTATATATATTAGTACTTGAGCCTAATCGACTTTTGTTTGAATGCTTGATGTAACATCCTAGCTTATTGTATCCATAGTTACTCTAATTTGGAATTTCATAAGCTAGGATACTTACAACTACTCTATATATATATATTTGTATTTATTTTAATAAATTTATTTTATTTCTTTATCTAACTAGATTTTCGTTCATTTTATAACTAAAGAAGCATTATTCATCTGAATAACTGTATCAGTAAAGTAATTTAGAAACTTCTTTTTCTAATTGAAACAGAGTAGAAGATAAGGTCTTAAAATAATTAATTATATTACTCTATATGTCAGAAAGGTATTTTATACAATATTTAGATTACTCAACATCTAATTAACAAAAGAAGAAATAAATAATAATAATTTTATGACAGTTCAGTTTAGTCCCTAAGTTCACTTGCTTGTCAAACAGAGTTTTACTACGTAGATTTCTTGCCCAAATTGCTTACCAATCTCTACTTAGTCAATATACAGAGTTCAGAAACTATCACACAGTATACATTAACATAAGGGGAACATAATATAATCAAACTGTATTATTAATCTTAGTAGCATCCTTAGTCAAGATGCATAGATTACATATAAAGTTTTATAGTGTCATTTAGGCTGATACAAAACTAGACAACCTAAAAGCTAACTACCACAACACACAGGCTTGGCTTCCAAAATACATCAAGAGTATATTTTCAAGTCCAAAGTCAGTCTAGTGCACATAGTTTATTGTTGTTGTTGTTTTTTTATAACTTTTAGCTTTAAATTTAGAAACTCAAATTACCATTTTAACATGTCGTCCTTAAAACTTTAGACTTAAATAGTAAACTTTTACTGAATGGAATATGGGAGAAGCATTTCAAGAAGAAGCTTTTACTTACAGTTATTACTCCTCTAACAGCTTTATATATATATATATACATGCATATAAATGTGACCAAAAGTAATCAAATGCCCAGAATGAATTATATAACAATATATTTCTATTTAGAACTAAGAAATAAAGTTTCTTTTGCATACACACACTTATTAGTTCAAGAGGGTGAGTTCTACATAACATGCAAAGGTATGATTTTATTCATATATATTTCAGCAAACAAAATGACCTAGAATTTATCTTTAAATTATAGCAAAATGTCCACTTTTTTCCTGATAAGCTCAGAAAAAGAATCAGAAATGAAGATTACTTGATTCCTACAAAACATGTGCAGAAATTTAAAAGTATTTGTAATCATAGAAGAAGTGTGAGCAATCACTACCGTGATCCTAAACTCAGAAATTGCAAGGAAAGTGGAGAGAAAAATCTGGTTCTGCTTTCTCCGATATAAACTTCTCGGACTACTTAGGGATTTCATTTCTTTCTCTTAAGTTGTTTTCTCAGTTGTGTGTGTCTGAAAACTGATTTATAATGGTTTTTATATTACTATTCTCTCTCTTATGCATCAACACCTCACTTTACTCTTGCTATAATGAAATTGTGACACCTAGATGCTATTGTGGCATTATATTTATGTTAATGGTTTTGCTGAGAGACACGGTTTGAATGATTTGACAAGGGTTAAAGCTTTGTTTGGCATTATATTTATGTTAATGTTAACCTTCACTTGTGACTTGTTAGTGAATTATTTAAAATTATCTTGCCAACTATGATACATATTCTGATTATTGCTACTGACTGCTACTGACTACTACAGGTTCAGGAAGTCGGAACATTTTCTTACTGGTTGTCCAAGATTAGTTAAGAAGGTTGAGATCTACTTCAACAATATCTCTTAATTCTCTAGCTTACACGAAGACAGTGTTCCATCAACAATAGGTAGCTGAAAGAAAGGTTTCTTGTTTGTCGCATTTTATTCATATATTTTGCTAGTTTTCAATATTGCTTATAGTTAAGAATATCTAGGTAGAATAATATTCATTCTGTGTTGTTTTATAATATTAGTTACCTTTTGAAATCCTTATTAAAAATCTAAAAGTCTTTTTTCCATCAATGATAAATATTTATCTCTATTGAAATAAACTCTATTACTCAAAATTTCTTTAGGAAATTTTCAATCTACAATAAAGCTAAAATATGGACAAGGGTTGGATTAATTTGCCACAGTATAGCAATGATTACATCAATGGCGTAGAATCATTTTTAGACTTTGCTTTCACTAAAGGAATACCAGAAGGAGGAGAAATTTTATGCCCTTGTGTTATGTGCCGCAATCTTATTTGGCAAAAGAGACATGTAGTGTTGCATCACTTAGTATGTAAGGGATTTGTACAGGGCTATAAAGAATGGGTTTACCATGGTGAGGGAATCTCTTTTATAGATTCTAATGGTGATTTATATGATGAAATGGACTCTTATGATGACATTGATGGCTTATTATATGACACATTTAGAGATGTAGCAGAAGCAGAGGAAATTTATGAAGACCCTAATGAAGATGCTAGAAAATTCTATAATTTGATTGAAGAAGCAAAAGACGAATTGTATCCAGGATGTAAAAATTTCTCAAAACTATCATTTGTCATTCGACTCTATCTGTTAAAATGTCTTCATGGATGGAGTAATGCCTCATTTACAGACCTATTAGAATTAATGAGGGACGCTATGCCTCATTTGAACATTCCTCAGTCCTTCAATAAAAAAAGGGAATGATTAAGGACTTGGGTCAAAATTGATGCATTCCCAAATGATTGCATGCTATATCGGAAAGAGTATGTAAACGATACCTCTTGCGATATATGTGGAGCTTCAAGATGGAATTAAAGTTCTCAAGTGGATTGCGAATCTGGGGAGTCCATGAAAGCCTATAAAGTGCCTGCTAAAATTCTTAGACACTTTCCTTTGGTTCCACGACTTAAAAGACTTTTTATGTGTGCTGAGACTGCCTGTTCATTAAGATGGCATGAGGAAGAGCGTTCAAAGGATGGGAAGTTGAGACATCCTGCTGATGGCCAAGCATGGAAGGATTTTGATGAACTACGTCCTGATTTTGTTCACGATTCTCGTAATGTAAGACTGGGTTGTTTACTGATGGATTTAACCCATTTAGGACAATGAGCATATCTCATAGTACTTGGCCTGTTGTGTTGATGACTTATAATCTACCACCCCGGATGTGTATGAAGCCAGAATTCTATATGTTGTCCTTATTAATTCCTGGGCCACATTCACCTGGAAATGACATTGATGTGTATCTAGAACCGTTGATTGAGGAGTTAAAATTATTGTGGGACATAGACATAGAAACTTATGATATTTCAAGAAATGCAACATTTCAAATGCGTGCATGCCTTCTTTGGACTATTAATGACTTTCCTACATATGCTATGTTGTCTGGATGGAGCACGAAAGGAAAGTTTGCATGTCCTTACTACAACTATGGGACTTCTTCCAAATATTTAAAGCATAGTAAAAAGATGTGTTATATGGATCATCGTGTTTTTTTGCCTATGAATCACCCATGGAGATCTAATTCAAGGTCTTTCAATGGAAAAATAGAACATAGGTCTCCACCTCTATTGTTAGGAAGAGATGAACTTTTACAAGAGTTGGACAAGATAAACCATGTCTTTGGGAAGACACAAAAGAAAAACGACAAATATCCTTTGAAGAAGAGATCTATTTTCTTTGAGTTGCCATATTGGGAGCATAACATATTGCGGCACAACCTTGATGTAATGTACATTGAGAAAAATATATGTGATAATATAATTGGCACTCTCTTAGAAATCCCAAGGAAGACAAAGGATCATGCAAAAGCTCGTCTTGACATACAGGATATGGGAATAAGAAAGAATCTTCAACCAAGGGAGATGGATGGTGGGAAAAAAAATTATATTGCCTAGAGCATGCTATTATATGACTGCAACAGAGAAATCAAGTATTTGTAGTGTTTTAAAGTCAGCAAAATTACAAGATGGGTGTGCATCAAATATTTCACGATGCGTGCAAGTTGTTGAAAGAAAAGTATCGGGTTATAAAAGTCACGATGCCCATTTCATGTTGCATTACTTGTTACCAGTAGCAATAAAAGGCTTATTGCCTGACCATGTTGCTATTCCTTTGATTCGTCTTTGTTCCTTCTTTAGTTGTTTATGTCAAAACGTTATACAGGTTGAAGACTTAACCCATTTGGAAGCAGAGATTGCAGAAACTCTTTGCGAGCTAAAAAGAATTTTCCCACCTTCTTTCTTTGACAAAATGATTCATTTACCTATTCACCTAGCGAATGAAGTAAGATTAGGTGGCCCGATTCAAAGTCGCTACATGTTTTCACCAGAAAGATATATGTGTAAATTGATGTCTTATGTCCGCAATAAGTCTCGCCCAGAAGGATCTATTGCAGAAGCATATTTAGTTGAAGAGTGCTTAACATTTAGCTCAAGGTATTTACATAGTGGTGTGGATAAAAGGTTAAATAGAATGGGAAGGAATAGTGATAAATCAAGTTTCAGTCAAGTTGATGCCTCTTCTGTTAGCCATCCTATCGGAGCAAAAAAATTGATATCTTTAGACCAGAAGTCATTGAAGCAAGCTCATAGATACATATTGTTCAATTGTGATGATGTCCAACAATACATTAGGTATTTTCTTATTGCCAATCTTTTTACAATTCTTTGTGAATATTTTTTATATACAAGCATTAATGAATGGTTATACTTTCTTATTGTAGAGAGCATGAGGATATTGTTAATAGTCATACTGGGAAAAGAAAGTGGCTTATGATTTCATGGAATGGTTTGAAACTCGTGCGATGAATGATGATATATCACTTTGTTAAGGGACTATCCAGAGGATCAAATACTATTGCAAAGAAGTTTTCTGGATATGTTATTAATGGATATAGGTTCCAAACTAGCATGCGTGATGGGAGATGCAAAACCCAAAACAGTGGAGTGACCATGGAGGCAATAACTCGAAGCTTTCCGAGCTTTAAGGATGAAAAACCAAGAAAAGATAGTTTAACATACTATGGAGCGATTACGGATATAATTGAGTTAAACTATTATGAACTTTGCAAAAATGTGTTATTTAAATGTGATTGGTTTGAAGTTAAAGAAGATAATTATGGAATGAAATTTGTGCACTTTGATAAGAGATGCTACCAAGAAGATCCTTTTGTGTTAGCAACTCAAGCACATCAGTGCTTTTATGTTAGGGGTCATTTGGAAGAAAATAGATATTATTGCATGAAGAGAGTCCCTAGAGATTTATTCAATATGGGAGATCAATCAAATGGTGGCCAAGAATTTCATTGGGGCGAGCCATCTAATTCTTCATCAAATCCTACCCTACTAGTTGATGATGGTGAAGTTGATTTAGTTAGGACGGATGTACCAGCTACAATCACTGTTCAACCTTTACCAACACTTGATGACCAACCACATGAAATAAATTATGAAGAGGATTCTGACTTTGATGATAGTGATTGGGACTATATGGAGTAGCTTTTCCAGAAGTCATGTAATATGTGTTAATCTAGCTTTCATAATAATAGGTCTTTTTCTATCCCAAACATATGTGTTAATCTAGTAATACTACTTTGAATACTTTATTAGGTTGTTGTTCTTTACTCCCACACATATTTTCTTAATAATATGCATGTTGTAACGTGATTTTTCTTTACTTTGGTGAAGGTATGTAGATTCTAGAAGATAGTGGTGCACCCCTCAATATTTTGCATTGTTTCGTTGAGGTACATATATAATGTCTTACAATTTTCAAGTTTTATTTATTATGGTATGTTAAGGGCATCTTTGTTGAGTTACTTTATTGATTCAAGTTTTATTTATTATGGTATGTGAAGGGCATCTTTGTTGGTCATTGGTTGAAATTAGAAAATACTGAAAGGAAAGGAAAAGAAGGTAGGCCACTTTAAATCCTACTTTGTGCTTACAATGAAGCTACTAAATTTATATACAAATCATATATTTGGCGTTAATTCTTCTTCTTCTTATATTATTGACATGAAACATAATCTATGTTGTTTTTCTTAAATTTTTTTATTAGTTATTTTATTGATTCAAGTTTTATTTATTATGGTATGTGAAGGGCATCTTTATATACAAATCATTTATTTTTGTTTTTACCATTTCAGTTTTGATTATTGAAAAAGAAAATGAAGAAGGGAGAAACTTTTAAAGAAAAAGTGTTGGCTTCTGACAAAAAAGCTGAAAGTCCTAGCATTAGAAATGGTTTCAATTTTGATCTCCAAACTAAATCAAGCACTGATTTGTTTAGACAATTCAAGAAAGTTAAGCGTGAAAAAGTTCACAATATGCAAGAAAGATTGTTGGAGAGCAAATTGAAAGAGTCTAAAGGTGGATGTCATCAAAGACAATGTCAAAAGAAGCCTCCTTTACCCAAAACTTCAACTCAAATTGAATCCCAAAGAGTTCAAGGAGACCAACGCCAATATAATAAGATTGACACTACCAAGAAACCCAATAAAATTGTAGCTGAAGTTCAACAGAGCAACGAAGCACCACATGTTCCTAAGAAGTTGAAAAGAAAGCCAATGTGTCCACCATTATCAGTGGATCACTTTCTTGCTAATGTTGAAACTGATAATGAAGAAATTATGATGAATGAAGAAGTTGAACAAAATGAAGAAGACAACAACCATCTTAATGAAGTTGAGGAAGAAAATAATGGTGATATAACAAAAGGTAATGTCATTTGAATTTTCAAATTTAATTTACAAAAATTTGATTCTCAAACCTACCTTATATCTAATTTCTCTTATACTATGAAATGAATTTGACATAGGGACGTCAAAGAAAAGAACTAGAGGGCAAACATCATGCAATAATATTCATGCTAGATCAGTTGAAGAGTGAGGAGAAGTAATCTTAAATGATGATGGACAACCAATAGGACCTCGTGAGAAAATAGTGAAGGACTTGAGTCTTTTCTTGGGTACAATGGCTAGAAATTCAACATTTTGTCCCTTTACTTACACTAATTGGAAGGCTATGCCAAGTGACCTTAAAGACCATATGTGGAAATATATCAATGTAAGTATTGGTTAATTAAATTTACCTAAGTTATGTTCCTCTGTACATTGACAAAATCATGCAACTTCTTTTATTGATTTTCATTCCATGCGTTTTATGTTATAGGCAAAATTCAATGTGCCAGATGAAGGGGAAAAGTGGGTGGAGTCTACCATTCAAGATGCTTGGAGACGATATAAATGCAAAATTAAGAAATTACACTTTGAACCCTAAACCCTAAACCATAAACCCAAAATGCTAAACGCGAAATCCTAAACCCTGAACTATAAACCCTCAACCTTAGCCACAAACCCTATACCCTTAACCTCACCCCAAACCTAAAACCGCAAATCTTAAATTCTAAACCCTAAACTTTAAGCCCTAAACCAAAACCCTAAACATTAAATCCCAAACCCTAAACAATAAACCCTAAAACTTCAACCCCAAACCCTAAATCCTAAATCCTAAGAACTAAACCCTAAACCATAACCCTAAACCTTAATCCCGAAACCATAAACCCTAAAGCCCAAACCCCAAACCCAAAACCTAAAACCCTAAATCCTAAACTCTAAACCCTAAACCCTAAATCCCAAAGCCTAGACGCTAAACCATAAACCCTAAAATCGAAACGCTAAACCTCAAACTCAAAACCCTAAACCTTAAACCCAAAACTGTAAACTGTAAACCCTAAACCCTAAACCCTAATCCCAAAACCCTAAACCCTAAACCCTAAACCCTAAACCCTAAACCCTAAACCCAAAACCCTAAATCCTAAACTCTAAACCCTAAACACAAAATCTCATACCCTAAACCCTAAACACAAAATCTCATCAAATTGAAATTGTAAACCTTAAGCCCAAAACCCTATACCGTAAACCCCAAATCCCAAACACTAAACCCTAAACTGTAAATCCAAAACCCTAAACTCTAAACCCTAAACCCTAAACCCTAAACACTAAACACTAAGCCTTAAACCCTAAACTCTAAACCCTATACCAAAAACACTAACTCCTAAATCCTAAACCCCAAACCCTAAACCTTAAACCCTAAATGCTAAATCCCAAACCCGAAACACTCAACCATAAACCCTAAACCCTAAATCCTAAACCCAAAACCCGAATCCCTAAATCGCAAGCAATTACACTAAACCCTAACTCACAAACTCGATAATGTAAATTGTAAACCTAAACCCCAAAACTTAAACCTAAAACCCCAAACAACAAACCCCAATCGGTAAACCCTAAACTGTAAACCCTTAATCCTATACCCTAAACCATAATCCCTAAACCCCAAACCCTAAACACTAAGTACTAAATGTTAAACCCGACACACTAAACTCTAAAGCCCAAAGCCTAACCCAAAATCCAAAACCCGAAAATGAAAATTGTAAAGCCCAAACCATAAACTTTAAACCTCAAACCCTAAACCCTAAACCCTAAATCCTAATTCCAAAACCGCAAACCCTAAACCATAAACCTTAAAGCCCAAACCGTAAACCCTAAATCCCAAACCCTAAACACTAAAGCAAAATCATAAATCATAAACCCAAAATCCTAAACCATAAATCCCAAACCCTAAACCCTAAACCCTAAATCCCAAACCCAAAACCCTAAACTCCAAACCCTAAGCCCTTATCGCTTTCCCAAACCCTAAACCCCAAATCGTATACCACAAACCATAAACCCTAAACCCTAAATTGCTAACCCAAAACAATAAACCTTAAACCCCAATCCTCAAACCCGAAACCCTAAATCCTATACCCCAAACGCTTAACCCTAAACCTTAAACACGAAACCCTTAAGCCTTAACCCTAAATCCTAAACCCTAAAGCCTAAAGCCTAAACCTTAAACCCTAAAACCTAAACCATAAATCCTAAACCCTAAATCCGAAATCCTAAACTCTAAATCCCAAACCCTAAACACTAAACCTTAAACCCTAAACCCTAAACCCTAAACCCCAGCCTTAAACCATAAATCCCAAACCCTACACCCTAAACCCTCAATCAGAAACTCTAAACCCTAACCACTAAGCCATGAACCCAAAACCCTAAACACTAAACCTTAAACCCTAAACCCAAAACTATAAACCCTAAACCCTAAATCCTAAACCCAAACCGTAAACCCTAAACCATAAACCCTAAACCCCAAACACCAAATACTAAACCCTAAATCAAAAACCCTAAACCCTAAACCCTAAACACTGAACTCGAATCTCCGAACGCTAGGCCCTAAAATCCAAAACAGAAAACCAAAAACCCTAAACTTGAAATCGTAAGTTGAAAACCCTAAACCCTAAAACCCAAACCCCAATCTCAAAACCATAAACAAAAACCCTCAACCCTCAACCCTAAATCCTAAACCCTAAACACTAAATCCCAATCCCTGAACATTAAACCCTAAACCCTATTCCCCGAACCGTAAACCATAAACCCAAAACCTAAAACCCTAAAACCCAAACCCTATCCCTAAACCGCAAAACCCATAACCCTAAACCCTAAACCCTAAACACGAAACTGTAAACCCTAAACCCCACACCTTAATGGCAAAAGCTTATACACTAAACCCTAAACCCCAAACTGTAAACCGTAAACTTTAACTCCTAAACCCTAAACCCTAATTCCTAAACCCCAAACTCTAAACCCTAAACCCTAATCCCTAAACACTAAACCCTAAACACTACAACTTAAACCCTAAATCCTAAACCTTAAACCCTAAACACTAAACCTAAAACAGTAAATCCTAAATCCTAATCCCCAAACTGTAAACCGTAACCCCTAAACGCTAAATCCCAAACCCTAAACACTAAACCCTAAACCCTATAACCTAATTCCTAAACCCAAAACCCTAATCGCTAAATTCCACACCTTAAACCCTAAATCGTAAACCCTAAACCATATAACCTAAACCCTAAACCCAAAACACTAGACTACAAATGCTAAACCCCAAACACTAAACCCTAAACACTAAACCCAAAAGCCTAAAGTACAAACCCTAAACCCAAAACCCTAAACACTAAACCCTAATCCCTAAACCCTAAACCATAAACACTAAATTAAAAACCCGAAATTGAAATCCGTAAACCGCAAACCCCAAACCGTAAACCTTAAACCCTAAACCCTAAACCCTAATCCCTAAACCCTAAATGCAAAATATTAAACCCTAAACCCAAACCCCAAATCCTAAACCCAAAACCCTAAACAATAAACCCTAAATCTTAAACCCCAAACCCTAAATCCCGAACCCTATATCCTAAACCCCAAGCCCTAAACCCTAAGCTCCAAACCCTAAACCCTAAACCCTAAACCATAAACCCAAAATCTAAAACCCTAAACGACATACCCTTAATACTGAATCCAAAATCCTGAATTCTAAACCCTAAACCTTAAACCCTGAACTCCAATCCCCAAACCCAACAACCTAAAATTGAAAACCGAAAACCCATAACCCTAAACCCTCATTTGTAAACCATAAACTCCAAATCTTAAACCCTAAACCCAAAACCCTAAATCCTAAGACCCAAACCCCAAACCCTAAACCCTAAAGCTAAACCCTAAACCCTAAGCCCTAATCCTGAAACCTTGATCCCTAAACCCTAAACCCTAAACGTTAAACCCTAAATCCCAAAACCTAATCCTTAAACCTAAAACACTAAATTCAAAATCCCAAACACTAAATTCTAAACCTTTAACCATAAACTCAAAATCCTAAACCCCAAACCCTAAATTCTAAACCCTAAACCGAAAATCCTAAACTCCAAACTCTAAACCCTAAACCCTAATCCCTAAACCCTAATTCCTAAATCCTAAACCCTAAACCCTAACAACTAAACCCTAAATCCCAAGCCCTAAATAGTATAAACTAAACCCTAAACCATATACCCCAAACCTTAAACCCTAATTCCCAAACCCTAAACCCCAAACCCTAAACCCTAAACCTTAAAACCCAAACCATAAACTAAAAACCCTAAACCTGAAATCCTAAACCATAAACCTTAAACCCCAATCCCAAAACCCTAAACCCTAAATCACAAACCCTAAACCCTGAACACTAAACCAAAAACCCAAAACCATAAACCATAAACCCTAAACAATAAACCCTAAACTCTAAACCCTTAAACCAAAACTTTAAACACTAAACAACAAACCCTAAACCCTAAACCATAATCCCTAAACACCAAACCCTAAACCCTAACCCTAAAATCAAACCCTAACCACCATACCCTTAATGCTAAATCCTAAACCCTAAACCTTAAACCCTGAACTCTAATTCGCAAACCCTAAACCCCACACCCTAAAACCTAAAACCATAAACCCTAAACCCGAATTTGTAAACCCCAAACCCTAAACCCTAAACCCTAATCCCTAAACCCCAAATCACAAACCCTAAACCATAAAACCAAAAGAAAAAACCATAAACCCTAAATCTTAAATCCTAAATCTTAAATGCTAAACCAAGACTTCCATGCCCTGAACACAAAACCTTAAACCCTAAACCATAAACCATAAACCCAAAACCTAAAACCCTAAATCCCAAATCCTAAACTCCAAACCCGAAACCCTAAACACCAAACCCAAAACCCTAAACCTAAAACCCTAAACCCTAAACCCTAAACCTAAAATCCTAAACCCCAAACCATAAAACATAAACCATAAATCCTAAACCCTTAATACTAAACCCTAAACCCCAAACCCCAGACCCCAAACCCTAAGCACTAAACACTAAACACCAAACCCTAATCCCTAAATCCTAAACTCTAAACTCAAAACCCTGAACGCCAATCCCCAAACCCCAAACCCGAAACCCTAGAACCCTTAACTCGGAACTGTAAACTTTAATCCCTAAACCCTGAACCTTAAAATCAAAACCCTAAATCCTAAACCCCAAATCCCAAATCGTAAACTGTAAACCCTAAACCTTAACTCCTAAACTCCAAACCCTCAACCTTAAACCCAAAACCCTAATCACTAAATTTAAAACCATAAACGCTAAACCTTAAACCATAAACCATAAACCTTAAAACATAAACTCTAAACCCTAAACCCAAAATCAAAATTCCTAAATCTCAAACTCTAAGCACTAAAGCCTAAACAAAAAACTTGAAACTGTAAATTGTAAACCCTAAACCCCAAACCCGAATCCCTAAAGTATAAACCATAAACCTTAAATCCAAAATCCCAAACCCAAAACCCAAAACCCTAAACCCCAAATCCTAAACCACACACCCTAGACCGTAAACCGTAAACCATAAACCCTAAACACTACATTTTAAACCATAAAGCCTAAATCCCAAAGCCTAAACCCTAAACCCAAAACCCGAAACCGTGAATTCCATACCCTAAGCCCTAACCCCAATCCCAAATGCTAAAGCCTAAAACGTAAACCGCAAATCGTAAACGCTAAACCTTAAATCCCAAATCCTAATAACTATACCCTAAACACTAAACTCCAAAACCCTAAATCCTAAACCCTAAAACCTTAACCCTAAATCCTAAACCCCAAACTCTAAACTGTAAACCCTAAAACCTTAACCCTAAACCCTAAAGGCTAAATTCGAAATCCAAAAGAGTAAACCCTAAACCATATATCCGAAACCCTAAATCGTAAATCCCAAACCCTAAACCCCAAACCCCAAACCCCAAACCCTAAACCTTAAACCCTAAACACTAAACCCCAAGTCCTAAATGCTAAACCTAAAACCCAAAACCCAAAACCCTATATCTCAAACCCTAAACACTAAACCCAAAACAGTCTACCTTACACCATAAACTTAAAACCCTAAACCCTAAATCCCAAACCCTAAACCCCAAACCCAAACCCCTAAATCATAAATACTAAACCATAAACCCAAAATCGTAAACCCAAAGCTCTAAACCGTAAACCCTAAACAATAAACCCAAAATGCTAAACCCTAAAACCTAAACATTACACCCTGAACCCAAAAGCCTAAACCCTAAATCCTAAACCCCAAACCATAAACCATAAACCCTAAACACCAAACCCTAAACCTAGAACTTTAATCCTCAAACTCTATACTTTAAACCCTAAACTGCAAAACCCAAAACTCAAAACCACAAAACCCAAAACCCAAAACCCTAAACTCGAGACTACAAATTGTAAACACTAAACCCAAAACCCTATACCCAAAAGCCTAAAACCTAACCCCCAAACCCTAGACCTTAAACACGAAACCCTAAAACCCTAAACTCAAAATTGTAAACTGTAGACCCTAAACGACAAACCCTAAACCAAAAACTCTAAACCCTAAATCCTAAACCCTAAACTCTACTTCCCAAACCCTAAACCATAAACCACAAACTCCAAAATCCAAAACCCATAAACCCTATACACTACACTACAAAAACATTGTTCAATAGGTGGCGACCTTTAGCTGGCGACTAAAATTATTTTCATCGAAAGTTACTTTTTAGTGGCGACTAAATAAAGTCGCCACTATTTATGTTTTCTTATATCTTTTTGGTGGCGACAAGAAGAAGTCGCCGCCCAATGTACAATATTTGGTGGCGACCTAGAAAAGTCGCCACTGAAAACTTAAACCCTTCATTAAATTCGGTGGCGACCTTGGAAACTTGCCAACAAAACGTTTAATCCTTCAACACATTCGGTGGCGACCTTGAAAAGTCCCCACCGAAACGTCTAACCCTTCATTACATTCGGTGGCGACCTTGGGAAGTCGCTACTGAAACGTCTAACCCTTCAAAACATTCGGTGGCGACCTTAAGAAGTTGCGACTGAAACCTCTAACCCTTCATTACATTCGGTGGCGACCATGGAAAGCCGCCACCGAAACATTTAACCCTTCAACACATTCGGTGGCGACCTTGAGAAGTCTCCACCGAAACGTTTAACCCTTCATTACATTCGGTGGTGACCTCAGAAAGTCGCCGCTGAAATGTCTAGCCCTTCAACACAATCGGTGGCTACATTGGATTGTCACCATCGAAACATTTAACCCTTTAAAAAATTCGGTGGCAACCGTGAAAAGTCGTCGCCGAAACGTCTAACCCTTCAACACATTCTGTGGCGATCTTGAAAAGTCACCCCTGAAACCTCTAACCATTCATTACATTCGGTGGCGAGAAGGTCGCCGCCGAAACGTCTAGCCCTTCATCACATTCGGTGGCGACCTTGAAACATCACCACCAAAACATTTAACCCTTCAACATTGAAACGTTTATCCTTTCAACACACTCGGTGGCGACCTTGAAAAGTCGCTGCCGAGACGTCTAACCCTTCATTACATTCGGTGGCGACCTCAGAAAGTCTCCATCGAATCGTCTAGCCCTTCAACACATTCGGTGGCGACCTTGGAAAGTCGCCACCGAAGGCCGGAGGCGGTGGTCCGGCAGCCAGAGGCGGAGGTCCGGCGGTCGAAGGCGGTGGTCTTCACCGGTCATTGAAACATGTGATATCTTTCAGTGGCCCTGAACCGTAATCCAGAAAATGTAAATTGTAAACCTTAAACCCAAAACCCAGAACCGTAAACCGTAAACTGGAAACCCTAATACATAACCCTAAACCGTAAATGCGAAACCCCAGACCCTAAACCCCAAACCCTAAACCCCAAACCCTAAAACCTAATTCCTAAATCCAAAACCCAAAACCCTAAATCCCAAACCCAGAACACTAAACCCTAAACCTTAAACCAAAAACCCAAAACATTAAACCCTAAAACAAAAACCATAAAGACTAAACCCTAAATCGTAAACCGTAAACCGTAAACCAAAAATTGTAAAATGTAAAGCGTAAACCCCAAACTCTAATCCCAAAATCCAATACCTTAAACTGCAACATCCAAATCCTAAACCCTAAACCCTAAATCCCAAACCCTAAACCCTATACAATAAATCCAAAACCTTAAACCCTCAACCCAATACTTTAATCCCTAAACCCAAAGCCATAAACCCTAAACTCTAAATCCCAAACTCTAAACACTAAACCTTAAACCCAAACTCCAAACCCTAAATCCTAAACCCTAAACCCCAAACCCCAAACCCTAAGCCCTAAACAACAAACCCTAAACCGTAAACCATAAATCATAAACCCTAAACCCTGAACTCTAATCTTGAAACCATACACACTAAACCCAAAACCCTAAACTCTAAACCCGAAACTGTAAAGTGTAAACCCTAAACCGCAAACCCCAAACCCAAAACCCTCACCCCTATACCCTAAACCCTAAACCATAAATCCTACACCCCAAACACTAAACCCAAAAGCCTAATCCATAAACTTAAAACCCTAAACACTCAACCCTAAACCCTAAACCATAGACCTTAAATCCGAAAACCTAAGCCATAAACCATAAACCCTACACCCTAAATTCCAAACCCTAAACACTGAACCTTAAACCTCAAACCCCAAATCCGAAATACTAAAGCCCAAACCCCAAACCCACCACCCTAAACACTAATCACGAAACCCTTAACCCAAAACCCTAAATCCTAAACACGAAACTCTAAACCCTAAATCTTAAACCTTAAACCCTAAACCTAAAATCCTAAACTCAAAACCCTAAACCCTGAACGCTAAATCCCAAATCCTAAACACTAAACCCTAAACCCTAATCCACAAACCCAAAACCCTAAACCCTAATTCCTAAACCCAAAACCCTGAACCCTAAATTCCAAACCCCAAACCCTAAACCAAAACCCAAAACCCATAACCTAAAACTTTAAACCTTAAACCCTAAATCGTAAACATCAAACCCAAAACCCAAAACCCTAAATCGTAAATATCAAACCCTAAACCCTAAACACCAAACCTTAAGCCCTAAAAACTAAACATGAAACCCAAAATCCTAAACCGTAAACACCAAACCCTAAACTCTAAATCCTAAACCCTAAACCCTAAACCCTGAACTCCAATCCCTAAACCCTAGACCCTAAACCCGAAACACCAAAACCCAAATCCCTAAAACCTAAACCCATAAAAGTAAAATGTAAACCATAAACCCAAAACCTTAAACCATACACCAAAAACCTTAAACCCTAAAACCAAAACCCTAAACCATAATCCCTAAACCATAAACAATAAACCCAAAACCTTATAACCTAAAACTAAAAACCTAAACTAAAAACTGTAAACTGTAAACCCTAAACCCCAAACCCTAATCTCAAAATCCTATACCCTAAACCCCAAACTCCAAACCCTAAACCCCAAATCCTAAACCCTAAACCCTAAACCTAAAACCCTAAATCCAAAATCGTAGACCCCAAACCCCAAACCCTAAATGCTAAATCCCAAATCCTAAACACTAAACCCTAAATGCTAAATTTGAAACCCTAAATGCTAAATCCCAAACCCTAAACACTAAACCCTTAACCCTAAACCCTAAACTTTAAACCTTAAACAATAAACCCAAAACCCTCAACCCTCAACCCTAAATTTTAAACCCTAAACGCAAACCCCTAAACCCATAACCCTAAACCCTAAATCCTAAATCCTAAACCAAAAACCCTAAACCTTAAGCCCCAAACCCTAAACCCTAAACCTTAAACCATTAACTCAAAACCCTAAACCCTAAATACCAAACCTTAAACCTTAAACCTCAAACCCACACCCTAAACCCTAAATCACAAACTCTAAACCAAAAACAATAAATCATAAACCCAAAGCCCTAAACTGTAAATCGTAAACTTTAATCTCAAAACCAAAAACCTAAACCCTAAATCCTAAGCCACAAACCCTAAACCGAAACCCTAAACCCTTAACCCTAAACCATAAACCCTAATCCGTAAACCAGAAACCAAAAATCCTAAACCCTAAACGATAAACCAAAAACCCTAAACCCTAAATCCTAAACCCCAAAACCAAAACCCTAAACCTTAAACAACAAACCCCAAACCCTAAACCATAAACCATAAAGCCTAAACCCAAACCCTAGACTGTGAACTCCAAACCCTAAGCCCTTAACCCAATCCCAAATTCTAATCCCTAAACCCCAAACCCTAAACCATAACCAGTAAATCTAAAACCCTAAATATTAAATCCTAAACGCTAAATCCTAAACCCTATACCCCAAAACCCCAAACCCTAAACCCGAAACTGTAAACCCTTAACAACAAACCCAAAACCTAAACCAAAACCCCAAACCCTAAACCATCAAACCAAACGCAAAACCCCAAACCCTAAACCTTAAACCCTAAATCCCAAACCCCAAACTCTAAACCCTAAACCTTAAACCCTAAACCCTAAACCCTAAATCCTAAACCCTAAACCCAAATCCCAAAACCCTAAATCCCAAGCCCTGAACACTACACCCTAAACCCTAAACCTTAAAGCATAAACCCAAAACCCTAAACCCTAAATTTAAATCCCTAACCAATAAACCCTAAACCTTAAACCCTAAACCCTAAATCCCATACCCTAAACCTTAAACCCAAAACCCTAATCCCTAAATCCCAAACCCTAAACAGTAAACCTAAAACCATAAACTCGAAACTGTAAATTGTAAACCATAAACTTTAAACCCTAAACCCTAAAGCCTAAACCCTGAACCCTATACTCTATACCAAAAACCTTGAACCCTGAACCCTAAACCCTAAATCCTAAACCCTAAACCCTAAACCTTGAACCCTAAATCAAAAACCCAAACTAGTAAACTGTAAATCGTAAACCCCAAACCTTGAACCATAAACCTTAAACTTTAAACCCTAAACCCCAAACCCTAAACCCCAAACACTAAAGCTTTAATCCCAAACCCCAAACTCAAAACCCTAAACCCTAAACTCTAAACCTTTAACCCAAAACCCTAAGTACTAAACCCCAAACCCTAATCCTTAAACACTAAACCCCAAATCATAAACCTTAAAACCCTAAACCCTAACCCCTAAACTCTAAACCCTAAACCTAAACCGTAAACCCCAAACCCCAAACACCAAACCTTAAACCCTATACCCTAAATCCTAAACCCTAAATCCTGAAATCCAATCGCCAAACTCTAAACCTTAAACCCAAAATCCAAAACCCTAAACCCCAAACCCGAAACACTAAACAGTAAACCCTAAACCCTATACAAAACCCTAAACCCTAAACACTAAGCTCGAAACACTAAACACTAAATCTTAAATACTAAACCGCAAACCCTAAACACTAAACCTTAATCCCAAAATTTAAATCCCTAAAAAATAAACCCTAAACCGTAAACCCTAAATCCCAAACCCTAAACCCTAAATGCAAAACCCTATTCCCTAAATCCCAAACACTAACCACTGAACCCTAAACCATAAACTGGAAATTGTAAATTGTATACCCTAAACCCAAAATATTAAATCCTAAACTGTAAACCCTAAACCATAAACCCAAAACCATAAACCCTAAACCCTGAACCCTACACCTTACACCAAAAACCCTAAACCCTCAACCCTCAACCTTAAATCAATAACCAGAAATTGTAAACCGTAAATCATAAACCCTAAACCATGAACCAAAAACCTTAAACTTTAAACCCTAAACCCTGAACCATAAACCTTAAACTTTAAACCCTAAACCCCAAACCCCAAACCCAAAACACAAAACCTTAAATCAAAAACCCCAAACCCTAAACTCTAAACCCTAAACCCTAAGCTCTAAACCCTAAATCCTAAACCCTAAACCCTAAACCTTAAAGCCTAGGCCACAAACCTTAAACCTTAAACCCTAAACTCTAAAACCTAAACCCTAAACCCTAAACCCTAAATCCTAAACCCTAAATCCTAAAAACTAAACACTAAACCATAAACCTCAAATCCTAAACCCTAAATCAAAATCCTGAAATTGCAAACCGTAAATCGTAAACCCAAAACCATAAAACCCGAACCCTAAACCCTAAACCCCAAACCCTAAACCTAAAAGCCTAAACCCTAAATCCCAAACCCATAACCCTAAACCCTAAAGCCTAAATCCCAAAGCTTAAATCCTAAACCCTAAACCCTAAGCCCTAAATCTAAAACCCTAAACCCTAAACCCTAAACCCTTAAACATAAACCATAAACCAAAAACCCTAAATCCCAAACCCTTAACTCTAAACCTTAAGCCCTTACCCCAATCTCAAACCCTAAACCCAAAGCACCAAATGGCAAACCATAAACCCTAAACCTTAAACGCCAAAGCCTAAACCCTAAACCATAAACCCGAAACGGTAAACTATAAACCCAAAACACCAAACCCTAAACCCTAAAACCTACCTAAATCAAAAACACGAAACTGTAAACCGTAAATCGTAAACCCCGAACCATAAAGCCCGAACCCTAAAGCATAAACCCCAAACCCTAAACCCAAAATCCAACACCCCAGACCCTAAACCCTAAATCATAAACCTTAAATCCTAAACCCTAAACCTTGAACTCCAAACTCTAAGCCCTTGCCCCAATCCCAAAACCTAACCCAAATCCAAAACCGTAAACCATAAACCGTAAACCTTAAACCCTAAAGCCTAAACCCTAAACCCTAAACTCGAAATTGTAAATTGTAAACACTAAACCCCAAACCCTAAACTGTAAACCGTAAATCCTAAATCCAAAACCCAAAACCCAAAATCCTTAACCCTAAATCCCAAACCCTAAGCACTAAATCGCCAACGCTAAACCTTAAACCCAAAACCCTAAATCCTAAATCCCAAACCCTAACCTAAACCCCAAACCTAAACCCAGAACTTCAAACCCTAAGCCCTTACACCAATCCCAAACCTTAAACCCCAAAACCGTAAACCCTAAACTGCAAAGACTAAACCCTAAACCCGAAACTGTAAACTGTAAATCGTAAACCAAAAACCCTATACCTAAACGCCAGACCTAAAACCCTAGATCCAAAATCGAAAACCCAAAACCCTAAACCCTCAGCCCTAAACTTCAAAACCAAAACCAAAACCCTAAATTCTAAACCCCAAACCCTAAACCCTAGACCCTAAACACTAAACCCCAAAGCCTAAACCCTAAACCCCAAATGGTAAATTGTAAACCCTAAACCCCAAACCCTAAATCCTAAATCCTAAACACCAAACCTTAAACCCTAAATCCTAAACCCTGAACTCCAATCTCCAAATTCTAAATCTTAAAACCGAAAACCCTAAACCCTAAACCCAAAACTGTAAATTGTAAACCTTAAACCCTAAAACCTAAACCCAAAACCTAGACCCTAAACCCCAAACCCCAAACCCTAAACCCCAAACCCTAAACCTTAAATCCTAAACCCCAAACCCTAAACCCTAAACCCTATTCCCTAAATAATACCCTAAACCCTAAACCCAAAACCTTAAACCCTAATCCCTAAACTTCAAACCCAAAACACTAATTCCGAAATCCCAAACCCTAAACACTAAATCCTAAACCATAAACTCCAAAATAAAAATTGTAAACCTTCAATGCTAAATATCAAACACTAAACTCTAAACCCTAAAGCCTAAACCTTAAACCATGAACCCAAAACCCTGAACCACATACCCTACACCAAAAACCCTAAACCCTAAGCCGTAAATCCTAAACCCTAAACACTAAACCATAAACCCTGAACCCTAAATCTAAAACACGAAATTGTAAACCGCAAATCGTAAACCCAAACCCTGAACTTTAAACCTTAAACTTTAAACCCAAAACCCCAAACCCCAAACCCAAAACAATAAATCTTAAATCCTAAACCATAAACCCTAAACCCAAAAGCCTTAACCCTAAATCCCAAACCCTAAAACAAAACCATAAATGCTAAACCTTAAGCTTTAAATAACAAACATTAAACCCTAAACCCTAAGCCCTTACGCCAATCCCAAATCGTAAATCGTAAACCCTAAACCTTAAACCCCAAAGCCTAAACCCTAAACACAGAATTGTAAGTTGTAAACCCTAAACCCCAAACCCTAAACACCAAACCCAAAACCCTAAACCTTGAACTCCAATCCCCAAACTCAAAAGCTTAAAGCCAAAACCCCAAAACCCTAATCCTGAAACTGTAAACCCTAAACCCAAAATTGTAAACGCTAAACCCCAAACTTCAAACCCTAAACCCTAAACCTTAAATCATAAACCCCAAACCCTAAACCCTAAGCCCTAATCCCAAATCCCAAAATTTAAATCCCTCAACAACAAATACTCAATCCTAAACCTTAAACCTTAAATCCTAAAACCTAAACCATATACCCAAAACCCTAATCCCATACCCTAATCGGTAAATGCCAAAACCTAAACACTAAACCCTAAACCATAAACTGAAACTGTAAATTGTAAACCCTAAAGACTAAATTTCAAACCATAAACACTAAACCGTAAACCATTAACCCAAAACCCTAAACCCTAAACCCTATACCCAATACCCTAAACCCTAAATCCTAAACCCTAAACAATATATCCTAAACTCTAAACCCTGAACCCTAAATCAAAAACCTGAAACTATAAACCGTAAATCGTACACCCCAAACCTTGAACCATAAACCGTAAACTTTAAACCCCAAACCTTAACCCCAAAATACTAAACCTTAAATCCCGAAGCCCAAACCCTACACCATAAACCCTAAATCCTAAACCCTAAATCGTAGCCTTAACCCTAAATCCTAGACCCTAAAGATAAACTCCAAACGCTAAACCATAAACCATAAACCCATAACCCAAAACCCAAAACCCCAAACCCTAAACCCTAAACCCCAAATCCTAAACCCTGAACCCTAAATCTTGAGCCCTTACCCCATTCCCAAACAGTAAACCAAAAACCCTAAACCTTAAACACCAAAGGCTAAACCCTAAACCACAATTGCAAATTATAAACCCTAAACCCCAAAATCCAAACCCTAAACCCTAAAGCCTAAACCTTAAATCCTAAACCCCAAACCCTAAATTTAAATCGCTAAACACTAAACCCTAAACCCAAAAGCTTAATCCCTTAATCCGAAACCCTAAACCATAAACTCGAAACTGTAAATTGTAAACCTTAAACCCTAAATATCAATCCTAAAAGACTAAACCCTAAATCGTAAACCATAAACCCAAAACCCTAAACCCTAAACCCTTTCCTAAAAGCTAAACACGAAGTCCTAAAACCCTGAACCTTAAATCAAAATCCCGAAACTATAAACCGTAAATTGTAAACCCATACCCTATAACATAAACCTTAAACTTTAAACCCTAAACCCCAAACCTTGAACACAAAACACTAAACCTTAAATCCCAAACCGCAAACCCTAGACCCAAAAGCCTTAACCCTAAATCCCAGACCCTAAAACTAAACCCTAAATGCTAAACCGTAAACCATAAACCCAAAACTGTAAATCCCAAACCCTAAACCCTAAACCCTGAAATCCAAACCCTATGCCCTTACCCCAATCTCATACCAAAAACTGTAAACCCTAAATCTTAAACCCCAAACCCAAAACCCTAAACCCTAAACCCCAAACTGTAAATGGTAAACCCGAATCCCCAAATCCTGAACCCAAAACACTATACACTAATCCCCAAACCCGAAACTCTTTACCCTAAACACCAAACCTGAAACCCTAAACCATAAACCCAAATCCCAAAACCCTAAACCGTAAACCGTAAACCCATATCCCCAAACCGTAACCCATAAACCTTAAAGTCTAAACCCTAAACCCGAAACCTGTAATTGTAAACCCTAAACCCAAAACCTAAAACCCGATACCCTAAACCCCAAACACTAAACCGTAAATCATAACCCTTAAACAAAAAATCCCAAGCCCTAAACTCTAAATCATAGATCCAAAACCCTAAACATTAACCCTAAACACAAACCCCTAAACATCAAACCATAAACCCTAAACCCAAAATCCAAAACCCTACACACTAAACCTTAAACCCCAAAACCCAAACCCGTAATCCTAAACCCGGAACTCCAAACCCCAAACACTAAATGTAACGTCCTAGTTTCTTATTTGATTTTATTTGCGGAATTAGGTTATTTAACTTAACTCTTAAAATCTCGGACCAATTTTTTTCTTTTCTTTTCTTATGGGAGTATTAAAAGTCAAGTTCTACCCCAAGGATCGCTTACTCTCAGTTGGTTATTTAAACCTAAGAAACTAGAAGTTACGTGTTTGTCACTCTCGCGCTCTCCCAAAATCATTTAAACCTCCATGCATTGCCTAGCAGGTATGTAAACTAGGTCTATCACATACATCCATATATATACATACATAATTCTAATAGTCTGTGGCACGCAGGCCTAAATAGTTAGCTTCATAATCCAAAATAATCGTGACTTATAAGTCACAGCCAAAAAGTCAGCTCCTCTGCTAGCTACCCATCAGTCATCCTCTCTAGGTCCCAGGGGTGTTCATCTCCACCGAGGGAAAAAAGAAAAGGATGTTGACAGCCTTCAGTATCTGGAAGTAGCCCAAAAATGGGAGTTCCAACAGCTCAACTTCTATCTCAAGTAGCAGGAGTTACCTGAACATCTGAACACACTAACGTAGTGAGATATAAAATCCCAGTAACTTAGATTACCAGTTTTATAAAACTAATTAGTGGTTCAGCTGCATTACTAAGAATACAAAGAGAAAACTTCCTTCACATTTATCAGATGCATATAAAAATTAAGTGCAGTTCTTAGCTATTCAATTTCGATTACAAGATATTTCCAGTCATGGATGCAATTACACTGAAAAAGCCTTAAAGATGTAACATACTCATTTTCTTTTGAAAGTATGCACATTCACCATCACATGTATTTATTAGCCATGCCAAATACCAGATCTCTCCAGGACTTGTACAAATGGCTAAACCATTACCATCATCAAAAGCAATCTAATGAAACAGGACAAAACCGACTTACCAATATAAGTAAAGTCCGCCCATAAAGTCCTAATCCCCAAACCTTAAAGCCAAAACCCTACACCCTAAACCCTAAACCCTAAACCCTAAACCCTAAATCCTAAACCCCAACCCAAAATACAAAACCCTAAATCCTAAATCCTAAACCCAAAACTCAAAACCCTAAACCCAAAGCCCCAAACCGTAAACATTAAACCCTAAACCTTCAACCCCAAAGCCTAAACCCTAAACCGTGAACTCAAAACCTTAAACTGTGAACCATAAACCGCAAACACTAAACCGAAAACCCTATACCCAAAACCCCAAACCTAAAACCCTAAACCCTAAATCCCAATCCCTAAACCCTAAACCCAAAACTATCAACCCTAAACTCAAACCCCAAACACTAAACCTTAAACCCCAAACCCCAAACCCCAAACCATTAACCCTAAACCCTAAAATCCAAACCCTAATCCCTAAAACCTAAATCATAAACCATAAGCCTAAAACACTAAACCCCAAACCGTAAACCCTAAACACTAATCCTAAAACCCTAAACCCTAAACTTTAAACCCTAAACCCTAAATTATAAACCCTAAATTGTAAAACCTAAACCCTAAACCCTAAATACCAAACAA
Source organism: Senna tora (assembly GCA_014851425.1). NCBI lineage: Eukaryota > Viridiplantae > Streptophyta > Magnoliopsida > Fabales > Fabaceae > Senna > Senna tora. Next base: position 38,056,844 of record CM026267.1, on the reverse strand, counting down.
TAAACACTAAGACTTAAACCCCAAACCCCAAATCCTAAATCCTAAACCCCAAACCCCAAACCTTAAACCCCAAACACCAAACCCTCAATAATAAATCTTAAACCCTAAACACTAAACAAACCCTGAACTCTAATCCCCAAACGCTAGACCTTAAACCCTTAACCCCAAAACCCAAAACCCGAAACTGTGAACTGTAAACCCTAAACCCCAAACCCTAATGCCGAAACCATAAACCCTAAACCTAGAGCCCCAAACCGTAAACTTTAAACCCAAAAGCCCAAACCCAAAGCCTAAACCCGAAACTGTAAACTATAAATCCTAAACCGCAAACCCTATACCCTAAACCCTAAACCCGAAACCCGAAACCCTAAACCCTAAACCATAAACCATAAACCCTAAATCCGAAACCCTAAACCATAGACCCAAAACCCTAAACCCTAAACATTCAACCCGAAACCCTAAACACAAAAGCTCAAACCCTAAACCCAAAATCCCAAACCCTAAACACTAAACCCTAAACCCCAAACCCTAAACCATAAACCATAAACACCAAACCCTAATCCCTAAACCCTAAACTATAAACCATAAGCCCAAAACTGTAAACCCTAAACTGAAAACCCTAAATCAAATCCCAAAACCCAAAACCAAAGCCCTAAACTTCAAACCCTAAACCCAAACTATAAACCCTAAACCCCAAAGCCGAAAGCCCAAAACCCTAAACCCTAAACCCTAAACCCTAAACTGTAAACCCGAAATTGTAAACTGGAAACCCTAAACCCTAAACCCAAAACTCCAAATTCTAAACCCTAAACCTTAAACCCTAATCCTTAAATCCTAAACCCCAAACCCTAATCCCTAAACCCAAAACCTTAAGCCCTAAATTTAAATCCCGAAACAATAAACCTTAAACCCTAAACCCTAATTCCTAAACCCAAAACCATAAACTTTAAAGCCTAAACCACAAACCTTAAACCAAAAATATAAAACCCTAAACACTAAAGCCTAAACCATAAATCCTACACCTTAAACCCTGAACCCTAAATCCTAAACTCTAAAAACTAAACCCTAAACCCTAACCCTTAAATATAAAACCCGGAACTGAAAACTGTAAATCGTAAACCCTAAACCCTAAACCCTTAACCCTTAACCCAATACCCTAATACCTAAATTGCAAACCCAAACCCTATACCCTAAAACCTACACCTTAAATCATAATTCCCAAACCCTAAACCCTAAGCCCTAAATCCCAAACCTTAAACCCTAAACCCTAAAACCTAAACCTTAAACCATAAACCCTAAATCCCAAACCCTAAACCCTAAATTCTAATCCCTAAACCCAGAATTCCAAACCCTAAGCCCTTACCATAATTCGAAACGGTAAACCGTAAACCCTAAATTGTAAAACCTAAACCATAATCCTTAAACTCTAAAGCGTAAACCCTAAACCATAAACTCGAAACTGAAAAATGTAAATCTTAAACCCAAACCCTAAACCCTAAACCCCAAACCCAAAACCCAAAACCCTAAACCCTAAACCCTAAATGCTAAATTCTAAACCACAAACCCTAAGCCCTAAACCTCAAACCCTAAACACTAAATATTAAACCCCAAACACAAACATTAAATCCCAAACCCCAAACCCTAAACCCTGAACGCTAAACACCAAACCCAAAATCGTAAATCCTAAAGCCTAAAGCCTAAACCCTGGACTCCAATCTCCAGACTCTAAACCCCAGAACCCAAAAGCCTAAACCCAAAACTGTAAACTGTAAACTCCAAAATCCTAAACCCTAAACCTAAAACCTTAAATCTTAAACCCCAAACATTAAAACCTAAACCCCAAACCCTAATCCCTAAATTTAAATCCCTAAATAATAAACCATAAACCATAAACCTTAAACCCTAAACCCTAAATCACTTACCCTAAACCCAAAACCAAAAAACCTAATTCTGATACAGAACCCCAAGGTTATAAAGAACCCGAAACCCCGAACACACAATATGGACAGAAAAAGAACACAGAAACAAATCCCCAACTTATTGAACCCCCAATTGACCACGCAAATGGAAACGCAAATAATCGGTTGATTTAAAAGTCAAGAAAGAATTTGCCACAAAGTGATTACCTTGATAAGAATAAATTCTTGATGTAATAGAAGAAGATAAGCCACCTCTCCTATGGATTCTTCTTTCAGCCAAGAAGAAGAAGAAAAGCTCAAAGCTCTCTATTATCAAATCCAATTCTGCAATAGAGTTAAAGGAGTATTTATAGTCCAAGAAAGAAAACCCTAAAATCTTAAAGCAAGTAAAACCCTAATTAACTAATGGGCTAACCTAACATAACATAAACTAAAGCCCAATCAAAATACAATTTTAAAATAAAACTATTGGGTCTTTCTAGCAATCATACTTAAACCCAATCTAATTAAAACAATAAAACTTAAATAAGTTTCTTAAATCACTAATGGACATTAAATAATTGGGCCTAGATATAATGATTTTCGCACAAATAATTAACCCAAATTATAATAAGCCTATTATGCCCAAAATAAGAAGATTTTGGCTTAAATAAGCCTCCACATGTATAGTATTTGGTCCAAGCTCTCCAAATTAATGTTTCCAAGCCCAATACAAATTGTGAAACTCCATTTTCAACCCACTTGGTGCAAATTACGTATTCAGAAATAATTGAAGGCACAATTACTGTTTGATTTGTCCATGTCTCTTCCATAAGCTCCTTCAATGATTCCATGATTATGGTAGCTCTAGTTGCACCTCCTCCGCTCGTATCATTCCCTCCTTCCTCGAAAAGATTCGTCCTCGAGTCTGAAACCATGTAAAAGGTAGAATTAGAAACTTCAAAAATGTGAAGCTTATGATACTCACCTTGAAGGCTAATCTTCTAGGCATCGCTTCAAATTCTTTTTGGCACTTGAAAAGGACCATCTTCCTTAGTATCAAGTTTGTTGCTCCAAAAATTTGGACATTTCTCCCTTTTTAGTTGCTCCCAAATACAATCCTTAAACACCACATATTTCAATCGCTCAATTTGTTGCCAATGATAGCATTAATGTTGCTACCCCTTCTTTCACCTCTTCCCTCTCTTCTCCTACCAACACTTCCACTACCTTCGTCATCCTCTTCATCATTAAATCTTTCATGATCAACCCTTCTTCTCCTCTCCTTATTTCTACTGGAGTCTCTAGAATGACTTCTAGATTGTTCAGCAATTTGTTCCCTCATATCTGTCATTTCAGTCCTCAATCTTTGAAAGTCATTCATCATCGCCTTGTAAATCAACTTTGGATCTATAGGCAAATCACCACCTCCTACTTCACTTTCAGAATTTATACCATCCCTATGAGCCATGTTGTAATTGCTGCAAGAAAAAGGATAGTAGAAAAATTTTCTCAAAATCTTATTTTCCTCATGTGTTTCACTCTAAGATAGCTCTCCACTCGTGTTTCACACAAGTAATGACTCTTTCCCTCTTTTAAGCTCACACCACTCAAGCCTTTTACCACTCAAGCCCTTTGTCCTCAATTGCACTTTAGAATCAATTCTCAAATAAGATAAAAAACACTTGAGCAAATAGAAAAGCAATGAAAACCTAACACACAAAGCGGAATTAGGTTATTTAACTTAACTCTTAAAATCCCGGTCCAATTTTTTTTTCGTTTCTTTTCTTATGGGAGTATTAAAAGTCAAGTGTTACCCCAAGGATCGTTTACTCTCGGTTGGTTATTTAAACCTAAGAAACTAGATGTTACGTGTTTGTTACTCTCGCGCTCTCCGAAAAATAATTTTTAGCAGATACAAGAATATTCAAATAAAGCGAGGTACTAACCTCCATACATTACCTAATAAGTATGTAAACTAAGTCTACCACATACATCCATATATACATACATACATAAGTTTAATAGTTAGGGACACACAGGCCTAAATAATTAGCTTGATAGTCCCAAAATAAGTGTCACTCCTAAGTCACAGCCAAAAAGTCAGCTCCTCCGCTAGCTATCCATCAGACATCCTTTCTAGGTCCTGGGGGTGTTCATATCCACTGAGGGGAAGAAGAAGAGGATGTTGACGGCCTTCAGTATCTGGAAGTAACCCAAAAATGGGACTTCCAACAGCTCCACTTCTATCTCAAGTAGAAGGAGGTACCTGGGCATCTGAACACACTAATGTAGTGAGATAAAATATCCCAGTAACGCAGATTACTAGTTTTATAAGAAATAATTAGTGGTTCAGCTGCATTACTAAGAATACAGAAAGATAACTTCCTTCACCTTTATCAGATGCATAGAACAATTAAGTGCAGTTCTTAACTATTCAATTTCAATCACAAGATATTTCCACTGATGGATTCAGAATATTCAATTATATTGAAAAAGCCTTAAACAGGTAAAATACTCATTTTCTTTTAAAAGTATGCAGATTTACCATCAAACGTATTTATCAGCCATGCCAAATACCAGATCGCTCCAGGATCTGTACAACTAGCTAAACCATTACCATCATCAAAAGCAATCTAATGAAACAGGAGAAAATCGACTTACCAATATAGTAAAGTCTGCCCATATAAGTCAGAGGAATTAGCCAACATCCCAGGGCGTCCCCCGGTGTGTGCACAAAGTTAGAACCTTAGGATCACCAATCCCGGACTGGATTATCTCCTCACTAGTTCCTAGACTACTACGTCCCGGACGCATTCCTAGCCAGCCTAGTGTATCCTTTCCATACAGATCATAATAATATAACATAGGTTTTCATAGGTAATGTTTATTCAGTTGCCAATCACTTGCCTATCCAGTGCATATTATTTGTCACAGTTTTGCCTCTCCAGGGCTTATGCATTCATTCACAGATGCATGCTAAAATGCCTGCCTCACCAGAGCATATCAGTTCACAAATGCATGCTAAATCTCAATTTCAGAGTTGGATGCCACACACTTAAATAGACTGTTTAAAAAAGGTCAACTTTGCATTTAGTCAACTCAAAGTCAGACAAAGTCAACCACAAACTCAAATATAACTTGTGCAGCAAGTAACCTGCATAACTTCTATACAGACATCTAAATATCATAAAATTTTATCAGAGGCATTTTTATCCTGCATTTAAAAGATTCAGCTGGTTTCTCAAGAAACAAAATTACAATTTGACCCACAATTTCCTCAATCTTTATCAACAAGGTCCTTTTTCCAAAACAATTGAAATAAAGATAATTCCAACTAATTTAACTGCATCCAGCCATACAAATTGATCATGTAGGATCCAATACACACATCCAGAAAGTTTTCAGCAGAATTTAACCAGAAATTGAGTCAAACTAAGAATCTTGGGATTCTTTTTAGTTTTTCTTTCAAAATGGTCCCCATTAAGACCAAATTTTAATTCTGGGTTGTTTCAAGCTGAGACAAAGTTGCAGCAAGTTTCACATGACAATTTATGAATTGCTTGCACACTTTTCACAATGAAAAACAACATAAAAACCATGTTTCTACAGCAAAAGTTCTTTGTTTTAAAATTTCTTTAGAAAAGTGGTTTTTAGTGTCTAAATATAATTAGAGATCACTCTGACCTCATCCAGCCCTGTACACAACACCCCAATATCAAATAGAGTTAAAATAGATAGGTGACTACCCTCAAATAACTCAGTTCACCCAGTTTTTAACAAAAGTAAGGAAAACAATATATTTGTTTCATTTTGGTCCCTATTACTGGCTCTTTTATGTTTTGGCTTCGATCAAGCCCTAAGTAACTTTCCCTCACAAGGCTATGGTCATTTATGACTTGCACAGCAAGTGAGTGTAGCCATATTAGTAAAGAAGTGAAGTTTATGCCGTGATTTTGCCAATTTCCTATCAATTTATCCACTTAAGGGATTTTGGTGTTCTAAAGGCCAAGCTAAGTATTTTTGGTCCCTTTTCCTTTTTGGAAATACCCTCTTGGGAGTATGGGGAGTGGGAGAAGTTGGCCTACCCATTCAGAACCTGAGTACCCAACTTTTACAGTTGGAACTCCCATTTCCTAGTGCACTAGAGTTCCATTTTGACTTGTGGTGTACTCTAAAATGCCCTGACTTTTCCCTCTCCTTACTTAGCCCTTTTATTCCCTTAATACCTCTCTCTTTCTCAGCTACATAAGTTTAGAGACCGTTTTTAAAATTCAGAGCCTTCTTTCCTGTCATCCCAAACCCCTGTTACCTTAATTTTCTAATGTCACTTTTATAGAGTTAAGTTTAACAAGAAACCAGTTTCTTTATCACTTGGACTCACTTTTATAGAGCTTAGGTTCAATCATTAGCTACTCCTACCTAGTTCAGAAACAATAAAACTCCCCCTTTACCCTTTAAACCCTTATTTCAATGCACAGGTTGGATTATATCAGCTTACCAAAACCTTAAAGAAATTAAGACTTCTGTAGATAACACATAGCAGCAGGGATGTAAGAAGGTAAGGTTTCTGGTTGTTTGACAGCAAAGCATTCCAACAGATGTCATGAAAATGCTCATTTTTAGATGCTCAAACTTCTTAATCAAAAATTAGAAATATTTTAGGTCAATTCAGAGTTTTTTTTGGTTATTTACAGGCTTAGCAATTCATGTGAAAAACACAAATAGCAGCAAACAGCAAACATCAAACTTAGTAGATTTACCAGCAAGTTTCAAGTCAAGACAACACCACAAATCCATTTCCTTTCAATTGTAAACCACAAAACATACTCTAACAGATTTCATACTATGAATTAACATCTCTAAGGCCACTCAGAGATTTTCTAGCCACAATTTTGCAACCTAAACATTAAGGGATAGACTTATAGAAGTTTGACAGTGAGCAAAATCAGAAAAACTAATTTACAAAGGCAAATTTCTCAGCTTTTAAATTGGAGATTCTTTACTACTGAAACAGAGGTTTAAATAGGTGATTAGTTCTGATTTCTAGTGCTTCATAGCCCTACTATCTATTACTAAGTTACTCTAATCCAGATTGAGACCCAGCTTACCAGAAATCAGAGAATACAGTAACACAAATTTCACACCAGAAAATTGAGTTTTGACATTTTTTGTGGACTTTCAAGGCCACGATCAGCTATACAGCAGCCTTGGATGAAACATTCATTTGGGGTTTATTAAAGTACATCCTCTTAGCTTTCTTTTGACACCTTACACGCTCAATTAGGTTAAGAATTGAGAGAGTTATGCTCTCTTGAAACAACACTGCCCAAAACAGGGCTTCACATGGCAGCAACGAAAAAAAAGGTCATAGAGCCTTATACCATCACCATTGATGGATCCTCTTGACTCTGAGATGAATAAGGAATAGTAACCCTATGTTACATTGAATTTCCAGAGGAGAAAAGTGGGTTTGAGCTGCAAAAACATTTGGGCCAAGCTTGGTGAAGGTGACTCTCCTTGAGTGTGTGTGTGTGGTTGAAGTTTTCTGCCTTCCCTCTTGCTTCTAGATGCCAAACCCGAACACCCAACCTTCCTCTCCTTCCTTAGCTACCTCTGAAACTCACTCTCACCTTTCTCTCGGTTTGAATCTCACTTTCTCAGCTGATGCATCCCTCTCTCTCGGTTTCACTCAATTTATGGAAGCTTGAGGCATGTGTGAAGGAAATGATGAATGGGTGAGGTGTCCAGCTCCCAGGAGCTGCTAACCTTCATTTCGACACCTAATGGTGTGTGCTGGCAGTGGCTAAGGGGCTGTATGGGTAGCTTAATTATCACTTAGGCCTCGGATAGCATTAGTTTAGGTGGAGTGGGGAATGTGTCTTTTATATGGCATTGGAGCATATTAAACTTAGGTTTTTAAGTCTTAATTTGGTTATTCCTCTGTGTGTAACTTCCTAAAGTTATTTGCTGCAGCTAAGGCCATTATTGGTTATTTAATTGGCTCTTTAAAGTGGTAATTTCGGTTATCAAGCAAAGGGTAACATTTTAAGGGGTTAATTTGATGTTTAATTCTTTTTTTTTTCACTTTTTTAATTGTGTAACTTGTCTAATTTCCTTACATCTCTATCAAGTTTCGTGGCTGGTACTTAATAGGGCAATTTTAAGTGTCTTTGGATGGTTAAATTGGGTTTTCTTGGGCTTTAAGTAAGCTAGGGTGCCTTATTTTCAAATTTTCATTTCTATCTTTTTAATCCCTGAATTTCTACTGGAGAAAATGTGTCAATTCAGGACTTGTCTTGAGGATGGGGTTCCTTAGATAAGTCTTAGGGTGTCTCTAGAGGGTCCTAGGGTACTTTTCTTGGGTCAAATAGGTCTTCTTTACTCTTTTAAACTCAATAAAACAAAGAGGGCTAAAACCAAGTTTTTCTTTCAATTTAGTCCCTAGGGTTTGGGTTATTGTTCCTGTGGCACTTTTTCCCTGATTTTTGGGTCTCTTTTCCTTTAACTAAGGTTTCTTGTCCTATTTTCAAGCAAAATGAAGCACAAAGAAGTTTAGTCAAACACTCAACAGAAAAGTCAAACATAAAATCCGGCCAAAGTTAGGTTTTGAATTTTCAGGATGTTATAATTGGCGTTGCTATCATGCTCTTTTCTGTCATTTTCAGTTATAAAGTTTCTTTTCTAATGGAAAGATGCCGTGGTTCTCACATGGTGGCTGTGAAACAATAAGACTCAGTGCATGTGTGGTTCTCCAAAACGGTATCCAACCTGTGGCTAGTCTGTGCTCTTTGCACTCTTAAAACTTGTTGAATTAAGACATCAGAGTACCTAAATATAAGGAAATCAATTAAGACACCTTTATTTTAGTGCTAATAATTAGCAGTGCTTAATATCGAGTGATGAAATTATAAATTTAATCTTCATTTGGTGAGATCTAGTTTTATTAATTGGAACTTGGGGTTTGTTTAATGAAAATCTAGTAGTGGAATTTTAGCTCCCCTCAAGTCTCAACTATAAATGTTGGCCTAGAACCCTCCAAATGTTGTCATTTGTGCAAGAAACCTCCAATATTAAATACTTAACTTTTCCATTTAAAACCCCAACGGAGGGTAGACATATCAAATTAATTGAGGGAGTTTCCTACACAAAGCTTAAAGTTTTGGGGGAGTTTTGCGTTGACATGTTTTTTTTACACGTTATTGTTTTGTTAGGATTTTGAATGGAAAATTTAACAAAGGAGGTTTCTTGCACAAATTACAAGTGGTTCTAGGTCAACTTTTATAGTTGAGGAAGGTTATTTGCACATGACTAAGGTAAGGATGGATTTTTCTAGATTGATTTCCCTTTGATGTTCAAGACCCTATCTCAGGGTTAATTATTATATCTGGTTGGAATCTTGGGCTGATTTTGTTTCTTTTCATGGATTAAGGTACAATGCCTCTTCTATTATGTGCTTGACCTAATGAACATGTTGAAGCCAATTGAAGATTTCTATTAGTCTTTTTATTGTTCATTTTTAGATCAGCCAATGAACATGTTGAAGCCAATTTGAAGCCAATTGAAAGATTTCTCTTACAGAAGTAATATTATGATTCTCTTCCTTTTCTAAACATAAAAATAGAATGGAATGGTACGAAATCAAATGTGATTCCACAAGAGATCTTAGAACTTTTGTAGGAATGATCAGTCCATTCCCATTCCCATTCCAATGACATAAAAACCAATAATTTAGTTTTCTGAATGCTCAGATATGTTTGAAGACATTCTAATTCTTGTTGGCAATTCATCATTTGTAGGTGCTATCATTTTTCTTGTATTCATGATAGTCTTCACCATTACATAAGAGAACTACGTATCCAGAAAAAGAGCATGGAGGCCATAAAGAAACAAATTCGAGGACCTGAAGATGGGAAAGTTTGATGTTCTGAGGAAAGGAAAGCCTTGGAGAACGAATCCGTGAAGCTGAGAGAGGAAGTCAAACGGCTAGAATGCGAACTTGTATCTATCTTTTAATTATGTATGTGACTCGTGAGATTATTTTTTACTTCTATTTTGTTTCTCATGAGATTATTTTAGAATTGTATTTTGTTTCTTATGAGAATGTTTTAGACTTGTATTTTGTTCTCAAGAGATTGTTTGACTTATATGTTTAAGATATAAGCATTGTTAGGTGTTACTACGAATATATATATTTTAGTGGTTTATATCATTTTCAAATATTATTTATTATTAAATGGTTATTTGTGACAAATTAGTGACTAGAGACAAATTCAGTCACAAAACTTGTGACTGAACTATAACATCATCTTGTGACTGAATTCTGACCGAGAGGGTTCCATATTTTGTGACTAATTTGCGACTGAACTTTGTGGCAGAGAGGGTCCAAAAATTTCTAACTAAATTTTGTGACCGAATCGTGACCGCGATTTTGTGATCGATTTGTCACTGCAAGAGTGTTGGATAATTTCTAATCGAATTGTGACAGCCAGTGAGTCACTAAATTTGTGACCGCTGACACTGCTGTCACGACCCCAAAGTGGGAGTACGTAACCGGTACGAGAATAGACTTTTACCACTAACCCCATAAGCCTTACCCTGTAAAACATAGACATAATTACCCTGCTATACAATCAATATATATATCAAAAGAGTGGCCACACCTCACTGGTGGCCTAATTAACCTGCAATCCACGGTTCGCTCAATATCGTTTCAACTCAACCAAGTGTATAGATATATATTAACACTCATAATTTAAATACTCATATCATATTGACCGTACGTCTCAATACGTACGATCTATCCTATTCACATGCAGCAAGCACACATAATATATATATATATATATATATATATATATATCCATATCATATTGACTGTACGCGTCAATGCTTACGATCTATCCTATTCACATGCAGCGGTTTATACACTCATACATATATCCTAGTTTATCCCCAAACCGAATCCTGTTTTTAAATACATGTGAAGCCGACAAGTCTAGAGTAGGTACATATCGAAAGCTGTAATTATATATACACAACCCTTGTAACTTATAATATGTAGAACCAAAAGAGTCAAAATAACAAAAAGGTGTCCACCCACGCGAACTAGTGGGTAAAGGATGCTCTGATGTCCGTATCACTGTCCGGACGTCGATGCTTGCCCGATACCTGTATCTGAAACATTGAAGCAGAGGGAGTGAGTCAAACAGACTCAGTGAGAAGCTTCTCATCCTCGGCGTAGCGGTGGGTACCACTACCGCTGGGGAAAGAAAAACACCCAGAATCACATGCGCATGAAAAATCCAGTTTATCAAATGTTATATTACGATCAGACAATATTAATATAACATAAAATCACAGTTAAACCTACGGATTATACTCCTCTATCATGCTTCTCATAAACAAGAAATTACTTTTAACATATCATCTGAAACTATAAATCACTCAACTGGTCCATGTATCTCAAGTGGGCCAGGAAGGCTTGCAGGGTTTCCCCTTCCTCCTGGTGGAAACCGATGAAGGTGTCTTCGTTTTTCTGGTACTCTTTGCTACTGGCGAATTGTGTAAGGAAGTTCTGTGCCAGTTTATCGAAGCTATTGATCGAATTGGTGGGTAGCAAGGAGTACCATCTCAAGGCGGCTTCCTTCAGGGTCAATAAGAAGATTCAACATTGTTGGCCGTCCGTCATGCCCAAAATCGACATGGCCGAGTTAAAGGTGTTCAGGTGGTCCTGCGGGTCGGTTTCTCCACCATAAGGTTCTATGTGGAAGGGCATTTTGAAACCCATGGGCACGTGCTCATTCATGACCTGCTGGGTGAAAGGGTGTCTCCCTTTTCCCTGGAAGTTGATCGCGGGCCACTCGTAGGCATTCGTACCGCCGGCTGCATAAGGGTTGTAGGGCGCGGCCCATGGCATATAGAGGTAGGATCCTGGAGGGTAGTTTGGGACTGGTGGTCGCGGATAGTTCGTGACTGGCCGTGGTGCTTCTCCGGCGACCATGGTTGGTCCAGGTTGTATCACCGTTGGCGGTGGTGCCGCCGTCAGAGACAATCATGCGAACTCCATTGGTAAGGTCCCAAATTGAATTGTGGGCAAGCCGGTAAGGTCGCTGGACGTCCCTACCGTCGCACTGTGTGGCACTAAGGGTAACTGAGTGTTCACATTTGTTGGGGTGAGGTTCCTGTCCTCTTCCCATCGTTGTTGGCCTAGAGCTACTACTTCTGCTTCGAGGCGGACGATCTCAGCGTTCTGTGAGTTCCTTGCTGGCTCTATTATCTCTTGACCACCGGTTGTAGGGCAAGGGACGTGTGGCATGCCATACGGGTGTTAAGGACAAGTTCCCTCTCTAGATGTCGGATTCTGGACCACGGTTTCCGTGATGGCTACCTGCGTTATTGAGGAGCTCTAAGGCTGAGTCGCGTTTGATCTGCCTGCCTCAGTTGTGACTGGTTCGGCCGTTCCCTGCCGATTCCTCGTGTTGCGTCTTAGGGCGCTAGCATCAGTCGTGGTTGCGGGGATGTTCGAGTCGGTCATGATGTATTATATCCTGTATCTGTATCGAAGATCAAAACAAAAACAAATACGGGTTTCTGAGTGTTAGGTGTATACTCCTACTCCCCGAAAAAGAAATGACGTTAAGCGGCAGAGTGCACAAGGCATTGGGGTCTGAATAAGACCTCGGTGGGCGCCACTGTAACTGTCATTTTTGGCTCAGACAATTGTGATTTGAAATTATGACCGCAAGGGGTCTTAACCTTGGGGGACTTGTCCTTAGGTGATGCACCTAGGTGCCTACGTACCCTTCGGGAGGGATCAAAGTCGACGCAGTTGATCATGGTGACGTCTATCGGAGCCGTTAGGCAAGGTTGTTACCTGTATTGGGCCGTGTGCGGCTAAGACGTGCCTAAGGTACTCCGGGCGGGCGAATCGATCTTAGGAGGTTGCCTTATGAGGAGAGAGCTATGGTCTCTGAGGGCTGTTGGAAGCCCTGTTAACGGTGTGCTCAATGTGCGGAAAGGACTTGCGTGGGGTATCTGAGGGTCCTCAGGTACTTAGAGAGTGTGGAATATCGGAGATGATGTACGATAAACCTTCAGGTTGTGCGTAATTCCGTAGAGCCTAGATTGACTAGTCCCCCGAGTGGGGGTATATTTATACTTCAGTGTGGGGAGATCGTGCTCGACCCACGACCTCGTGGGACGTGGGTTGTCCCACGTGGCTTGTGGAGATCCACGTCTGGTTGAGGGGAAGCTCCTTGTGGTGACGTGGGCGAGGGCCACGTAACAGATAGATGGGTAGTGCCACGTGTCTCCTGCGGGTGCGTGGGCTGTGCTTCTAGAACGTTAGTGCCACGTGTCCCACGGTGGAATATTCCGTAGTTACAATTTATATTAGTGGTTTATATAATTTTCAATTATTATTTATAATTAAATTGTTATTTGTGACAAATTAATGACTAGAGATAGATTTAGTCACAAAATTTGTGACTATTCTATAATAGTATTTTGTGACTGAATTGGTTTCATACTTCGTGACTGAACTTTATGACTGATTTGTGGCTGAGAGGGTCCCCAAAATTTTCAAACATATTTTGATCGCACGTCAGTCACAAATTTATGACTGATTTATGACTAAGTTTTGTGACTGGGAGGGTCTCCAAAATTTCTAACCAATTTTTGACCGCACGTCAGTCACAAATTTTTGACCGATTTGTGACAACAATTTTGTGACCGATTTGTTACTACAAGATGGTTGGATAATTTCTAACTGCTTTGTGACCGCCCAGTGAGTCACAAAATTTGTGACCGCCGATTCTGCGGTCACAAATTTCTAGTGACTAACGAAATACCAACCGCCGTCGTCGGTCACAAATCGATCACTAAACCTCAATTTAGTGACTGATTTTGCTGTTTTGTGACCCAAGAGAGGAAAAGAGACCCAGAAATCAGGGAAAAAGTGCCAGAGCAACCCTAACCCAAACCCTAGGGAGTAAATTGAAACAAAAACTTGGTTTTAGCCCTCTTTGTTTGATTGAGTTCAAAAGAGTAGAGAAGACCTATTTGACCCAAGAAAAGTACCCTAGGACCCTCTATAGACACCCTAAGACTTATCTAAGGAACCCCAACCTCAAGACAAGTCCTGAATTGACACATTTTCTCCAGTAGAAATTCAGGGACTAAAAAGATAGAAAGGAAAATTTGCAAATAAAGCACCCTTGCTTACTTAAAGCCCAAGATAGCCCAATTTAACCATCCAAAGACACTCAAAACTGCCCTATTAAGTGCCAGCCACAAGACTTGATAGAGAATTAATGAAAATAGACAAGTTACACAATTAAAAAAGTGAAAAAAAAAAGAATTAAACATCAAATTAACCCCTTAAAATGTTACCCTTTGCTTGATAACCGAAATTACCACTTTAAAGAGCCAATTAAATACCCAATTATGGCCTTAGCTGGAGAAAATAACTTCAGGAAGTTACACATAGAGAAGAATAACCAAATTAAGACTTAAAAACCTAAGTTTAATATGCTCCAATGCCATATAAAAGACACATTCCCCACTCCACCTAAACTAATGCTATCCGAGGCCTAAGTGATAATTAAGCTACCCATACAGCCCCTTAGCCACTGCCAGCACACACCATTAGGTGTCTAAATGAACGTTAGCAGCTGCTGTGAGCTAGACACCTCACCCATTCATCATTTCCTTCACACATGCCTCAAGCTTCCATAAATTGAGTGAAACCCAGAGAGAGGGATGCATCATCTAAGAAAGTGAGATTGAAACCGAGAGAAAGGTGAGACTGAGTTTGAGAGTAGCTAAGGAAGGACAGGAAGGCTGGGAGTTCGGGTTTGGCAGCTAGAAGCAAGAGGGAAGGCAAAAAAGTTCAACCACATACACACACTCAAGGAGAATCACCTTCACCAAGCTTGGCCCAAACGTTTCTGCAGCTCAAACCTACTTTTCTCCTCTAGAAATTCAAGGTAACATAGGGTTACTCTTCCTTCTTCATCTCAGAGTCAAGAGCTTCCATCAATGGTGATGGTATAAGGCTCTATGACCTTCTTTCTCATTGCTGCCATGTGAAGCCCTGTTTTGGGCAGTGTTGTTTCAAGAGAGCATAACTCTCTTGATTCTTAACCAAATAGAGCGTGTAAGGTTCCAAAAGAAAGCTAAGAGGATGTACTTTGATAACCCCCAAATTCATGTTTCATCCAAGGCTTCCGTATAGCTGATCGTGGCCTTGAAAGTCCACTGAAAAATGTCAAAACTCAGTTTTCTGGTGTGAAATTTGTGTTACTGTATTCTGTGATTTCTGGTAGTCTGGGTTTCGATCTGGATTAGAGTAACTTAGTAATAGATAATAGGACTATGAAGCACTAGAAATCAGAACTAATCACCTATTTAAACATCTGTTTCAGTAGTAAAGAATCTCCAATTTAAAAGCTGAGAAATTTGCCTTTGTAAAGTTGTTTTTCCTGATTTTGTTCATTGTCAATCTACTGTATGTCTATTCCCTAATGTTCAGGCTGCAAAATTATGGCTAGTAAACCTCTTAGTGGCCTTAGAGATGTTAATTCACAATATGAAATCTGTTAGAGTAGGTTTTGTGGTTTAAAATTGAAAGGAAATGGATTTGTGGTCTTGTCTTGACTTGAAACTTGCTGATAAATCTACTGAATTTGTTGTTCGCTAATATTTGTGTTTTTCACATGAATTGCTAACCTCCTAAATAACCAAAAAAAAACTCTGAATTGATCTTAAAGATTTCTAATTTTCGATTAAGAAGACTAAGCATCTAAAAATGGGCATTTTCATGATATTTGTTGGAATGCTTTGATGTCAAACAACCATAAACCTTACCTTCTTACATCCCAGCTGCTATGTGTTATCTACAGAAGTCTTAATTTCTTTAAGGTGCTGGTAAGCTAATAAAATCCAACCTGTGCATTGAAATAAGGGTTTAAAGGGTAAAGAGGGAGTTTCATTGTTTCTGAACTAGGTAGGAGTAGCTAATGATTGAACCTAAGCTCTGATTCTTTGAATTTGTAGTGAGTCCAAGTGATAAAGAAACTGGTTTCTTGGTAAACTTAACTCTATAAAAGTGACAATAAAAGAATAAGGTAACTGGGGTTTGGGATGACAGGAAAGAAGGCTCTGAATTTTAAAAAGGGCCTCTAAACTTAGGTAGCTAAGAAAGAGAGAGGTAGTAAGGGAATAAAAGGGACAAGTAAGGAGAGGGAAAAGTCAGGGCATTTTAGAGTACACCACAAGGCAAAATGGAACTCTAGTGCACTAGGAAGTTGGAGTTCAACTGTAAAAGTTGGGTACTCAGGTTCTGAGTGGGTTGGCCAACTTCTCCCACTCCCCAGACTCCCAAGAGGGTATTTCCAAAAAGGAAAAGGGACCAAAAGTACTTAGCTTGGCCTTTAGAACACCAAAATCCCTTAAGTGGATAAATTGATAGGAAAATGGCAAAATCACTGCATAAACTTCTCTTCTGTACTAATATGGCTGCACTCACTTGCTGTGCAGGTCATAAATGACCCTAGCCTAGTGAGGCAAAGTAACTTAGGGCTTGACCGATGCCAGAACAGAAAAGAGCCAGTAATAGGGACCAAAATGAAACAAAAATGTTGTTTTCCTTACTTTTGTTAAAAACGGGGTGAACTGAGTTATTTGAGGGTACTCACCTATCCATTTTGACTCTATTTGATATTGGGGTGCTATGGATGAGGTCAGAGTGATCTCAAATTATATTTAGACACTAAAAACCACTTTTCTAAAGAAATTTTAAAGATAGAACTTTTACTATAGAAACATGGTTTCTATGTTGTTTTTCATTGTGAAAAGTGTGCAAGCAAGTCATAAATGGTCTTGTGAAACTTGCTGCAACTTTGTCTCAGCTTGAAACAACCCAAAATTAAAATTGGATCTTAATGGGGACCATTTAGAAAGAATCCCAAGATTCTTAGTTTGACTCAATTTCTGGTTAAATTCTGCTGAAAACTTTCTGGATGTGTGGTATTGGATCCTACATGATCAATTTGTATGGCTGGATGCAGTTAAATTAGTTGGAATTATCTTTATTTCAATTGTTTTGGAAAAATGACCTTGTTGATAAAGATTGAGGAAATTGAGGGTCAAAGTGTAATTTTCTTTGTTGAGAAACCAGCTGAATCTTTTAAATGCAGGATAAAAATGCCTCTGATAAAATTTTATGATATTTAGATGTCTGTATAGAAGTTATGCAGGTTACTTGCGCACAAGTTATATTTGAGTTTGTGCTTGACTTTGAGTTGACTAAATGCAAAGTTGACCTGTTTTAAACAGTCTATTTAAGTGTGTGGCATCTAACCCTGAAATTGAGATTTAGCATGCATTTGTGAACTGATATGCCCTGGAGAGGCAGGCATTTTAGCATGCATCTGTGAGTGAATGCATATGCCCTGCAGAGGCAAGTGATTGGCAACTGAATAAACATTACCTATGAAAACCTATGTTATATTATTATGATCTGTAGGGAAAGGACAAACTAGGTTGGCTAGGAATGCGTCCGGGACATAGCTGTCTAGTAACTAGTGAGGAGATAATCCAGTTTGGGACTGGTGATCCTAAGGTTCTAACTTTGTGCGCACACCGGGGGGACTCCCTGGGATGTTGGGTAATTCTTGTGCCTTATATGGGCGGACTTTACTATATTGGTAAGTCGGTTTTGTCCTGTTTCATTAGATTGCTTTTGATAATGGTAATGGTTTAGCCAGTTGTACAGGTCCTGGAGAGATTTGGTATTTGGCATGGCTGATAAATACATGTGATGATAAATGTGCATACTTTTAAAAGAAAATGAGTATTTTACCTGTTTAAGGCTTTTTCAGTATAATTGCATATTCTGAATCCATGAGTGGAAATATCTTGTAATTGAAATTGAATAGTTAAGAACATCACTTAATTGGTGTATGCATCTGATAAAGGTGAAGGAAGTTTTCTTTCTATATTCTTAGTAATGCAGCTGAACCACTACTTAGTTCTTATAACACTAGTAATCTGTGTTACTGGGATTTTATATCTCACTACGTTATTGTGTTCATATGCCCAGGCACCTGCTGCTACTTGAGATAGAAGTGGAGTTGTTGGAAGTCCCATTTTTGGGTTACTTCCAGATACTGAAGGCCGTCAACATCCTCTTTTTCTTCCCCTCGGTTGACGTGAACACCCCCGGGACTTAGAAAGGATGTCTGATGGATAGCTAGCGGAGGAGCTGACTTTTTGGCGGTGACTTAGGAGTCACGCTAATTTTGGGACTATGAAGCTAATTATTTGGGCCTGCGTGTCACTAACTATTAAACTTATGTATGTATGTATATATGGATGTATGCTGTAGACTTAGTTTACATACTTATTAGGTAATGCATGGAGGTTAGTACCTCGCTTTATCTGAATATTCTTGTATGTGCGAAAAATGTTTTTTGGTAGAGCGTGAGAGTAACAAACACGTATCTTCTAGTTTCTTAGGTTTAAATAACCAACCGAGAGTAAACGATCCTTAGGGTAACACTTGACTTTTAATACTCCCATAGGAAAAGAAAAGAAAAAAAAATTGGACCGGGATTTTAAGAGTTAAGTTAAATAACTTAATTCCGCAAATAAAATCAATAAAGAAACTAGGACGTTACACCAATCACATACCTTATACTTTATTTGCATCCTCTGTAGAGTAACTTCACTGTGCATTGCTTCTCTTTTTTTTCCTCTTTTCTCTATTTATGATCGTATATCAAAACAATGAATATGATAACTAAAGTATATCAAAAGGGTAAAAACTATCCAGACAACTTGAAAGTGACACCTTCATCAAAGCTTCCAACAAGCTCTTAGCTTGTTCAGGGTTGTGCCTAACCTGCTTACAAGACAAAACTTAATATAAACAACCTAGATTAACACATTCACATCGATGATCTAGAAATTCGTCAAAGTTTTACATTGGCTATGAAAGACAAACTTAGCATAGGCAGAGTTATTTATCTTCCCCAACAATCAGTCAAAATATAGTAGTTGCGTAAAGAAGTGGAATTGACATATGAAAAAAATCAATACATTTAAATTAAACTAATATAAGGACACCAATACCTTAAAGAAACAAAAATAAATTGATCGTGATGTGTAAAAAACCAACTTGCATACGACGCAAAATTGGCTTTTGCCACCGTTCTCACTGCCCCAATATACAATACAGGAAACAAACAAATAATGTGACAATATGTCCGGCTATATATTGACTAAAATGGCAACAAATCACTGTATGCAATCATACTTATAATCCACGTCGAGCAAGAATAAATCACAAAATTGTTGAAATTAATAACAAAAATCATGTGAATCGAGAATACACACGTAAGAAATTGGCAGACAAATACAATTTCGAGTAAGAGTCTCAGCTTAGATATATAAAGTAGAAACAATAAGAAATGAGAAGAAAAGGAGAAGAAATTTACTGAATCAAATCTAGATGTTTCAGTAGAAATTAATTTAGACGAAACTTTCTTTGCCACCGTCATCTCCTTGCACGATCCCAGACAAATGTGCTCTTAATAGTGGATTTCACAGAGACCTCTGTCGCAGAAAGCAGTCGCAGCCGAAATACAGAAGAAGGAGATGCGAGAAAATTGGGGCAAAGCGTCGATGAATTGCGAGAGAGAAGAAACAGAGCAAAGCGTCAAGTGATGAGCGAATTTTTTTTAGCGTAGAAGAGAGCAAAGTTGTAACATCCCAAAATTGAAACCCAACTTTGACCAAAAACCTAACTGTTGACTTTTTCAAAAAGTGTTGACTTTTTCTTTAACATGTTTGACTTGTTGATTTTTGAGTGTTTGAATGTGTTTGATTTTATCTTTGCTTGTAAATTAGTCTATGAAACCCTAATTGGAGGCCAAGAGACCCAAAAATCAGAGAAAAATGACCAGAAGGAAACCTAACCCTAATCCTAAGGACTAAACTGAAAGGAAAAACTTAGTTTTTAACCCTTTTCTTTAGTGAGTCAAATAGGATAGAAAAGACCTATTTGACCCTAGGAAGATACTCTAGGACACTCTAAAGGTACCCTAAGACTTAGCTCAGGGGCCCCAACCTCAAGAAAAGCCCTAAAAAGACACATTTTCTCAAGAAGAAATTCACAACTAAAAAGAAAGAACAGAAAAATTGAAGTTAAAGCCCTTTAGCTTACTTAAGGCCTAAGGAAGCTCAATTTAAACACTTAGAGGCACCCCAAACTACCCTACAAAGTGCCAGCCATGAAATTAAATAAAAAACATATAATTAGGTAGGTTACATATCTTAAAAGTGGAGATAAATGAGGAATTTATTGCAAATAAACCCCTTTTTAATGCCTTTAAGAACTTGTAACCGAATTCACTATCTTTAAAAAGGAACCAATACCCAATTAAGGTAGTTATAACCTCCAGAAACTTAAGAAACTTGAATGCAAGGTTAAAACAAACAAAATTGAGGCTAGAAAATCGTGTCTTAGCAAGAACCCACTTAAATAAGAAACCATTCAAGTCACCTCACCTAAATTAAGACTACCCGAGGCCTAAGCATATAATTTCCCACCCAAACAGCCCTTAAGGCTTCCAGCACACCATATTTAGGTGTCCTAACATGAAATTAAGAAGAACCAGCAGTTGGACACCTTGCCTTCCTAATCATTTCAGCATCACATGGCTTGGTGGTTATAAATGGAAGTAAAACCGAGAGGAAGCCATACCAGCAACTTAAACCAGAGATTGAGAGTGGAGAGCAAGAGAGATTAGGTTCAGAGAGAGGCTAAAGCTGTGAGTGAACTGGGGGAAATCGAAGAATTGCAGCTGAGGGTAGAGAGAGAAGCAGAAATCCACACACACCTACACACCAGAATTTTGTTGTTCTTGCACCAAGTTGCCCACTCTCTCCCAAAGCTCAAACACGTGGTTCTGTCTCTGAAAATCAAGGTATCGTAGTGTTACCCTTCCTTCTCCGTCCCTGAGCCAAGAGCATCCACCAAAAATGGTGGTATGAGCCTCTATGACTCAGTTTCTCGTTGCTGCCACAGAGAGCTCTGTTTTGGGCAGTGTTGCTTCCAGGAAGCCTATCTCTCTCATTTCTTGTTCAAACTGAGCGTGTGAGTAGTCAACAGAAAGCTAGGAGAATAAACTTGAAAAGCCCTTTAGTGCATGTATGATCAGAGGCTTCCGTATATGGGTTCAGAGCCTCGAAAACATGTTGATTTTCTGCTAAAAATGCTATTTTCTGATATGGGAGTGTATGCTTGCTATTTTTGTTGTTTCTGGTATTTTGAGTTCTGAACTAAGTCCAGATGAGCAAATAGATGTTAATGGGACTATGGGAAGTTGAAGACCTGCTTTGATCACTTCTAAGAACTCCTGGTTCAGTAGTGGGATTTTGTGGATGAAGGGTTCAAAACTTTATTTGCAATAAGTTCTTTGATTTTAAATTCTAAAAATGTCCATCCCATCTCTGTGACACTACTGCCAGGGTTATTAGAGGAGGTTGCTAGCCCAGATTGGCTTGAGAAAAATGTTATGTTTCAGAATAGGAAAGATGTTGTAGCTTACTGTTTTGAGAAAGATGAAAGTAGGACATTGCTTGATAGCATAACCTGAGTTTTGTCAATGGACTTGCAAACTTACCATTCTAATATTTGTAAAATTTAATATCATTTTCTGAGGTTTCTACCCACCAAAACCCTGAAATGCTTGCTGGAAATTTTAGTGGAAGTTTGTGAATTTCAATTGTGTAGGAATGATGATATGGTCATGAGTGCTGTGTTTTATTAGATTTATTGTGTATGGTAATAATTGGACCCCTAACCACTGTAAATTTGTTGAAATTCTTGTTTGGGCTTTGTCGAAACACCTAAGTGGCTAAAATGGAAAAATTTACCTTGACATTGTGTAACTTACTCCTTGCTATCAAACAAGATTTCTGAGGGTAGGAAAACCCTAAAACAGTAAAAGAAAAATGCCAAGGAAGAAAGAAAGAGTATTAGGGTTCACATACTCTTAGAGTGGGAATTAGGGCCGGCAAGCATGGAAAGAGGCAGTTAGTGGCCTAAAACTTGGGTACTCAGGTTCTAAGAGGGTACATCTATCCTCCCACCCTCTAAACCTCCTATGTATCCTCATCAAACAGAAAATCAACCAAGTTATGACCTAAAAAATATAAAAGTGCTAAAATGAGGAAAAATGGCAAAAAGAGAAAAATGCTTGCAAAAATGGCAGCTCTGTACTGATGTGGCTGCACCCACTTGCTGTACAGGGCACTAGTAGTCTAATCTTGCTTAGGAGATAATAAATTGGGCTGGGCAGAGATCAGAATAGAAAAGAAGATGCAATAGGGACTAAACTGAACTGATTTTACTGGTTTTGTCCCTTTAACAGAATCTGTGTCAACTAAGTAATTTGAGGTTTAGTTTCTGTACTTTCTGGTCCTATGAGTTAGTGTGGTTCTCTGTTTTGGCAGGGAAGTGGTCAAAGTGGCCTCTAACCGTAATTTAAAACCTAACTTGATTTCTTTGCAATTTCATGTATTTTGCTGCAAAAGTTTGACCTCTGTGTGTAATCTTTCTGTGGAAACTTCATTAGCAAGTCTAAAATAGCCTTTAGGTACTTGTTGCACCTTAGTTTTAGCTTGAAACAACCCTGAACAGAATTTGGGTCTTAATAGGGCCCAATTTGCAAGAAAAACTTGAGAAAAGCTGAAAAGTCCTATTTTTACCCAAATTCTGGTTAAATTCTGTTGGGATTTTCTGTATGTGTATAGCAGGAACTAATTGACTCTTTTGGTGACTGAATGGGGTCAAAATACTTGAAATGTGTCTTGAATTCCTTTACTATAAAGAATGGGACTCTTTTGAAAAGATTAGTGAAATTAAGTGTCGAAGTGCAATTGTCTTTATTGGAAAACTAGCTGAGGCTGTTAAGAATGTGTGAATGATGCTTGTGGTGTAATTTCATGATCTTTGGGTGCTTAAATTAACAGTTATGCCTGTTACTTGCTGTGTAAGTTATATTTAGCGTTGTGGTTAACTTCTGTTTGACTTTTGTTGACCAGTGGCTAAATTTATTGTTTTATCAGGCTATTTAAGTGTGTGGCAACCAAATCATGAAACTAAATTTTACCATGCATCTGTGAAACTAAAAAGCCTTGAAGGACAGGCCGTTGATCATGCATCTGTGTTTTGATATGCATATGCCCTTGGAGGGGTAAAATGGTAAAATTGCCCTGGAGAGGCAATATCTGTGTTTAAGTGCATATGCCCTGGAGAGGCAGTATCTGTGTTTTGATGTGCATATGCCCTGGAGAGGCAATACCTGTGTTTGATTTGCATATGTCATGGAGAGGCAATTGAATGGCAACTGAGGAAACATTACCTGTGGATAAAAATCATATTGAATAATTTGTTCTGTATGGAAAGGACACACTACGCTGGCTAGAAATGCGTCCGGGACGTAGCTGCGTAGCAACTAGTGAGGAAATAATCCAGTCCGGAACTGGTGATCCTAAGGTTCTAACTTTATGCGCACACCAGAGGACGCCCTGAGATGTTAAGTAATTTCCTGTTAGCCTTATTTGGGCAGACTTTCCATAGTGTTAAATGGTAAGTTGGTATTGTCCTGTTTCATTAGATTGTTTTAAATTGATGGTAATGGTTTAACCAGTTGTACAGGTCCTGGAGAGACTTGATGCTTGGCATGGCTGATAAGTGCATGTATTGGTAAACTTGCATATTTTGAATAGGAAAAATGACTTTTTATCTATTTACAGCTTTTCAGCATGATTATATATTGTTAACTGCATAAGTGGAAATATCTTGTAATTGATGTGTATCAAGTTTAAATTATCTGTTGATTGGGAAGGAAATATTTTTCTGTATTCTTAGGAATGCAGCTGAACCACTAATTAGTCTTTTATAAAACTGGTAATCTACGTTACTGGGATTTTATATCTCACTACGTAAGTGTGTTCAGATGCCGAGGTACATACTACTGTTGGAGATTGAGGTAGAGCTCCTGGAGGTTCCCTTTCTGGGTTACTTCCAAATCCTGAAGGCGGTTAACATCCTTTTCTTCTTCCCTTCGGTTGAGTATGCCATGGGGACTTAGAAAGGGTGTGATTGGCAGGTAGCAGGAGCTGACTCATATTTTGGCAGTGACCCTGATGTCACTCTAGCATAGACTTTAGTACCAACTATTTTGGGCCTACGTGCCACTGACTACTTATGTCTGTATATATATGTATGTATGGATTATATGCTGTAGACTTAGGTTTTGAACTGCTTAGGATATATACATATGGAGGATTAGTACCTCACCTACATCTGACTTTATTTGTATGTGAATTTTGGGAGAGCGCGAGAGTATCAAACATGTAACTTCTAGTTTCTTAGGTTAAAATAACCAACCGAGAGTAATCGATCCTTGGGGAAACACTTAACTTTATTTATCCGACATGAAAAGAAAAAGAAAAAATTGGACCGTGATTTTAAAAGTTAAGTACATAACCTAATTCCGCAAATAAATCAATAAAGTAACTAGGACGTTACAAAAGCGATGTGAGTCAAGTGGGGATTGCTCTAATTAGGGCATCGAGTGAGAGAAGAAGAGAGGCAAGTGGACTTGGCCAAATATTTGTCTTACCGAGCCAAATTTTTTTCATTTGGCGCAGTAACTTTTTTTATGAATTACTTTTTTTCCAGTCACTAAGGGCCCGTTGGTTTATAAGATTGGGCAATGGAAAGGAATACAAAAAGTGGGTGGGGCTCACCCACTTTTACTTTCTTCTTTCTTTCACATAAAAAAAAAGAAAAAATAGAATAAGATTTAAAATGTCTATTATACCCTTTGATTTGACACAATCATTACTTTCTTTTTTTATTATTTTAATATAAGGGGCAAAGTGGAAAGTTTAATACATTTCCATTCTATTTCCATTCCCAATTTTTACTACCGAACACAGCAAATGCATTCCCTTGCCCATTCTCTTTCCATTTCTGCATAAAGAACATACCCTAAATTTATTTATTTTAGTTAAGTGTATTTGTGACTGCAAAGTGACTGATTATTAACTATTTAGTGACTGATAATTTGTAACCCACATTACAGTCACTAATTTTAAGAATTTTAAGAATTTAGTGACTGATTTTTACATCAATCGAAAACCAGTCACTATTTGATGATTTTAGTGACGGATTCTAAGTCGGTCACAAATCGCGGTCACTAATTGCAATTTCTCTAGTAGTGGGTTTTAGATATTGGGTTTAGGGTTTAGGAATTGGTGTTTAGGGATTACGGCTTAAGGTTTTTTTATTAGGGTTTAGGGTAGGGTATAGGGTTTAGAGTTTAGGGTTTAGGGTATAGGGTATAGGGTATAGGGTTTAGGGTAGAGGGTTTAGGTTTTAGGGTTTGGGATTTATGGTTTAGGGGTTAATGTTTATGGTTTAGGGTTTAGGCTTTAGTGTTTAGGGTATTAAATTTAGGGATTAGGGTTTAGGTTTTGGGGTTTGGGATTTAGGGTTTAGGGTTTTGGAGTTTGGGGCTTAAGGTCTAGTGTTCGGGGATTGAAGTTCAGGGTTCATGGTTCAGGCTTTAAGGTTTAGGGTCTAGGGTTTTAGCTTTTGGGTTTAGGGTTTACAATTTAAGGTTTAAGGTTTAAGGTTTAGGGTTTAGAATTTAGGGTTTACGGTTTAGGGTTTGGGATTAAGGGTTTAGGGTTTTGGGTTTAGTGTTTATGATTTAGGGTGTACGGTTTGGGGCTTAGGGTTTAGCATTTAGGGTTTTGAGTTTAGGGTTGAGGGTTTATGGTTTATGATTAAGGGTTTAAGGTTTCGGGTTTGGGGTTTAAGCTTTAGGGTTGGGGATTTATGGTTTAGGGTTTTGTGTTTATGGTTTAAAGTTGAGGGTTTAGTGTTTAGAGTTTAGAGTTTGGGATTTAGGGTTTAGTGTTTCGGGTTTAGGGTTCAGGATTTAGGATTAGTGTTTAGTGTTTAGGGTTTGGGCTTTAGGTTTTGGGGTTTGGACTTTAGGTTTAGGGTTTTCGGTTTAGGGTTTGGGGTTTAAGGTTTATGGTTTAAGGTTTGCAGTTTACGATTTACAGTTTTCAGATTTTGGTTTAGGGCTTAGGGTTTTGAGTTTGGTGTTTTATGTTTAGGGTTAATGATTTTGGGTTTAGGGTTTAAAGTTTTAGGTGTATGGTATAGGGTTCAGGCTTTATTGTTTAGTGTTTAGAGTTTGTGATTTAAGGTTTAGTATTTAGGGAATAAGGTCTCTGGTTCAGGATTTGGGGTTTACGATTTATGATTTACAGTTTCGGGTTTAGGATTTAGGATTTTGGGTTTAGTGTTTTGGATTTTAGGTTCAGGGTTTTGCTTTTTGCATTTATGATTTCTGGTTTAGTGTTTAAGGTTCAGAGTCTGGACTTTTGGGTTTACAGATTAGGGTTTAGGGTTTATGGTTGAAGGTTTAGGGTTTAGCAATTAGGGGTTCGGGGTTTAAGGTTTGGGGTTGAGGGTTTACAATTTACAGTTCCCAATTTATGGTTTAGGGTTTAATGTTTAGTGTTTGGTATTTAGAGATTAGGGTTTAGGGTTTAGGGTTTAAGGTTTAGGGTTTAGGGTTTTAAATTTTAGGATTAGGGTTTTGGGTTTAGGGTTTAGGGTTTGGAGTTTAGGATTTAAGGTTTAGGATTTCGAGTTTAGGGTTTAGGGTGTTGGGGTTTGGGGTTTAGGGATTAGGGTTAGGTTATTTGATTTCAGGGTTTAGGATTTCAGGTTTAGGGTTTGGTGTTCAGGGTTTATGGCTTAGGGTTTGGGTTTGAGGTTTGAGGTTTGGGATTTAGGTGTTATTTAGGTTTTGGAATTTCGGGTTTAGAGTTTATGGTTTAGTCTTTAGTGTTTGGGATTTAGGGTTTAGGGTTTGGTGTTTTGGGGTTTACTATTTTGGGTTTTGGATTTAGGGTTTGGAGTTTAGGTTTTACAGTTCACAGTTCACAGTTTAGAGTTTAGGGTTTTGTCTTTTGGGGTTTCGGTATTAGGGTTTGGAATTTGGGTATTGGAGTTCAAGGTTTACGGTTTACAGTTTAGGGTTTGGTGTTTAGGGTTTAGGGTTTCAGATTTTGGGATTACGATTTTTGATTTGGGGTTTGGGGTCTAAGATTTAAGGTTTAGGGTTTAGGGTTTAGTGTTTAGGGTTTAGGGTTTGGAGTGTTGGGTTTAGGGTTTAGGGATTGGTAATCAGAGTTTATGATTTAGGGTTTAGGATTTAGGGTTTGGATTTGGGTTTGGTGTTCAGGGTTTAAGGTTTAGAATGTGGGTTTGGTGTTTATGATTCAGGGTTTGTTGTTTGGAGTTTGGGGTTTAAGGTTTAGCGTATATGGTTTAGAATTTAGGGTTAAGGATTTAGGGTTTAGGGTTTGGGTGTAGGATTTAGGGTTTCAGATTTATGGTTGAGGGTTTAGGCTTTAGGGTTTAGGGTAGTTGACGGTTTTAAATTTTGGTATTAGGGTTTTGTGTTTAGTGTTTAGGGGTTAGGGTTTGTGGTTTAGGATTTAAGGTTTAGGGTTTAGGGTTAAAGGTTTAGGGTTTAGGGTTTAGGGTTTGGGGTTTGCGGTTTTGGGTTTAGGGTTTACAATTTACGGTTTATAGTTCTGGGGATTGGGGTTTAGGATTTAGGATCTAGGGTTTTGGGTTTAGTGTTTAGGGTTTAGGGTTTAAGGTTTAGGGTTTGTGAATCAGTTTAGTGTTTAGGGTTTAGGGTTTAGTGTTTGGCATTTATGGTTTTGGGTTTTGGGTTTGTAGTTTAAGGTTTAGGGTTTAGGGTTTAGTATTCAGGGTTTGGGATTTAGGTTTTTCGGTTTAGCGTTTAAGGTTTAGGATTGAGAGTTTAGGGTTTAGGGTTTCGGGTTTGGAATTTAGGGTTTTGGGTTTAGGATTTAGGGTTTAGGGTTTCGGGTTTAGGATTTAGGGTTTTGGGTTTAGGGTTTAGGTTTGGGCTATACGGTTTACAGTTTACAGTTTCGGGTGTAGAGTTTAGACTTTTGGGTTCTTGGTTTAGGGTTTAGGGTTTGGGTTTTAGGATTTTCAGTTTACAGTTTCGGGTTTAGGGTTTAGGGTTTGGGGTTTAGGGTCTAGCAATTGAGGATTAAAGTTCAGGGTTTAGGGTTTAGGGTTTAGGATTTCAGATTTAGGGTTTGATGTTTAGGGTTTAGAGTTTAGGGTTTTAGATTTTGAGATTTGGGTTCAGGGTTTAGGGTTTAGGGTTTACAATTTAAGGATTAAGGTTTAGGGTTCAGTGTTTGGGGTTTGGGTTTTAGGGTTTTGGGTTTACGGTTTTCAGTTTACAATTTTGGGTTAAGGGTTTACGGTTTTATGTTTTGGGGTTTAGGATTTAGTGTTTGGGGTTTGGCGTTTAAGGTTTAGTGTTTAGGGATTGGGATTTAGGGTTTAGGGTGTAGGGTTCTGGGTTTGGGGTTTAGGATTTAGGATTTCGGGATTCGAGTTAAGGGTTTAATGTTTAGGGTTTAGGATTAAGGTTTTACAGTTTAGGGTTTGTGAATTTGGGTTTAGCATTTTGGGTTTGGGGTTTACGGTTCAGGATTTGGGATTTAAAGTTTTAGGTTTTGTGTTTATGGTTTAAGGTTTAGGGTTTAGGGTTTAGTAATCAGGGTTCGGGTTTTAGGGCCATGGATTTTGGGTTTAGTATTTAGGATTTAGGATTATGGTTTAGGGTTTCGGGTTTGGGATTTAGGGTTTTGGGTTTTGGGGTATGGGGTTTAAGGTCTAGGGTTTGGGGATTGAAGTTCAGTATTTGGGGTTTAGGTTTTAGGATTTCAGATTTAGGGTTTGGTGTTCAGGGTTTTAGATTTTGGGTTTAGGGTTTGGTGCTTAGGGTTTAGGGTTTTGGGTTTTGGGCTTGGTGTTTAGATTTTAAGGTTTAGGGTTTAGGGTTTTAGGTTTGGGGTTTAGGGTTATTGGTTTAGGGTTTCGAGTTTATGGCTTAAGGTATTGGGTATAGGGATTAGGGTTTATGATTTCAGATTTAGGGTTTGCTGTTTAGGGTTTTAGATTTTAGGATTAGGCTTTTGGATTTAGGGTTTAGCATTTGGGGTTTAGGATTTAAGGTTTAGGGTTTACGGTTTAAGGGTTTTGTGTTTAGTTTATAGGGTTTTGGGTTTTTATGTTTACGATTTCATATTTAGTGTTTGGTGTTTAGGGTTTAGGGTTTAGTGTTTTAGATTTTGGGATTAGGGTTTTGGATTTAGTGTTTAGGGTTTAGGGTTTGGGGTTTAGGATTTAAGGATTATGGTTTACAATTTAGGGTTCAGGGTTTAGGGTTTGTGAATTAGGGTTTAGCGCTTTGGATTTTGGGGTTTAGGGTTTAGGGCTTGTGATTTAAGATTTTGGATTTTGGGTTTAGGGTTTAGGATTTACGATTTCGGGTTTAGGTTTTAGGATTTTGATTTTAGGGCTTGGTGTTTAGTGTTTAGAGTTTAGGGTTTTAGATTTTGGGTTTAAGGTTTAGGGTTTGGTGCTTAGGGTTTAGGATTTTAGGTTTTGGGATTGTTGTTTAGGGTTTAGCGTGTAGGGTTTAGGGATTGGGTTTTAGGATTTTGGGTTTAGGGTTTAGGGTTTAGGATATTGGGTTTTAGGTTTAGGATTTAGGGTATAGGGTATTGAGTTTAAAGTTTAGGGTTTAGGTTTTCAGATTTAAAGTTTGATGATTAGGGTTTAGCATTTAGGGTTTTAGATTTTGGGATTAGGGTTTAGGGATTAGGGATTAGGGTTTGGGGAATTAGGGATTATGGTTTTGGGTTTAGGGTTTAGGTTTTGGGATTTGGGGTTTATTGTTTAAGGTTTATGGTTATTGTTTTTGGTTTTAAATTTTGGGATTAGGGTTTTGGGTTCAAGGTTTATGATTTAGGGTTTGGGGTAGAGGATTTATGGTTTAGGGTTTAGGGTTTCGGATTTCGAGTTTGAGGTTTATGGTTTGATGTTTGGGATTTAGGGTTTAGGGTTTAGTGTTTAGGTTTTGGGATTTAGGGTTTAGGGTTTGGGGTTTAGCATTTACGATTTAAGGTTTTGGGTTTAGGTTTTAAAGTTTAGGATTTGGGGCTTGGGGTTTCAAATTTAGGGTTTAGGGTTTAAAGTTTAGGGTTTACAATTTAGGGTTTAGGGTTTATAATTTTGGGTTTAGGGTTTGGGATTTATGGTTTTAGGTTTTGGGTTTATGGTTTAACGTTTTGGGTTTAGGGTTTAGTGTTCCAAGTTTAGGATTTTGGGTTTTGGATTTTGGGTTTATGGTTTAGGATTTAGTGTTTAAGGTTTAGTGTTTAGGGTTTCAGGTTTTGGTGTTAGGGTTATTGTTTAAGGTTTGGAGTTTGGGGTTTGGGGTTTTGGGTTTTGGGTTTTGGATTTAGCGATTGGGGTTTAGGGTTTACATTTTCGGTTTTAGGGTCGAGTGTTTTGGGTTTAGGGGTCTGGAGTTTAGGGTCTAGCGTTTAGGGATTGGAATTCATGGTTTAGAGTTTAGGATATCAGGTTTAGTGTTTGGTGTTTAGGATTTAGGGTTTAGGGTTTAGGATTTTAGATTTTAGGTTTAGGGTTTCAGGTTTGGTGTTTAGGGTTTAGGGTTTAGGGTTTTGGGTATAGGGTTTAGTGTTTGGGGTTTAGGATTTAGGGTTTAGGGATTTTTGTTTAGGGTTTAGGGTTTAGGTTACATGGTTTTGGTTTTAGGGTATAGGGTATAGGGTTTAGGGTTTCTGATTTATGGTTTATGGTTTAAGGTTTATGGTTTAGGGTTTAGGTTTTAGTGTTTAGGGTTTAGGGTTTAGAGTTTAGTGTTTAGCGTCTTAAACTTATGGACTAGGGTTTAGGGTTTAGGGTTTGGAATTTGGGGTATAGTGTTTAGGGTTTGGAATCTGGGGTTTAGGGTTTAGGGTTTGGGGATTAGGGTTTATTGTTTACAGTTCGGATTTAGGGTTTTGTGTTTTGGGGTTTGGGGTTTAGGGTCTAGTGTTTAGGGTATTAAATTTAGGGACTAGGGTTTAGGGTTTAGGGTTTGGAATTTGGGGTCTAGGATTTAGGGTTTGGGATTTGGGGCTTAGGGTTTAGGGTTTGGGGATTAGGGTTTATTGTTTACAGTTCGGGTTTTGGGTTTTGTGTTTTGGGGTTTGGGATTTAGGGTCTAGTGTGTGTGGATTGGGGTTCAGGGTTTAGGGTTTAGGATTTAGGGTTTAGGGTTTAGTGTTTAGGATATAGGGTTTAGGGTTTGGTGTTTAGGGTTTAGCATTCAGGGTTTAGGGTTTGGGGTTTGGGGTTTAGAATTTACGATGTAGGGTTTAGGGTTTTGGGTTTAGGGTGTAGGGTTTAGGGTTTTGAGTTTAGTGTTTAGGGTTTAAGTTATATGTTTAAGATACAGGTATTGTTAGGTGTCACTATGAATATATATATATATATATATATATATATATATATATATATATATATATTAGTGGTTTATATCAATTTCAAATATTATTTATTGTTAAATTGTTATTTGTGACAAATTAGTGACTAAAGATAGATTCAGTCACAAAATTTGTGACTGAATTTTATGACATATTTGTGACAGAACTTTATGACCGATTTGTGACTAGGAGGGTCCCCAAAATTTCCAACCAATTTCTAACCGCACGTCAATCACAAATTTGTGACCGATTTGTGACAGCGATTTTGTGACCGATATATGACTACAAGCGGGTTGGATAATTTCGAACTGCTTTGTGACCACCCAGTCATTCACTAAATTTGTGACCGCCGACTCTACGGTAACAAATTATTAGTGATTACCGAAATACCAACCACCGATGGCAGTCACAAAGCGGTCAGTAAACCGCATTTTAGTGACCGATTTTGCTGCTTTGTGACCGATTGGGCGGTCACTATACGGTATTTTTCTTGTAGTGGGTTTTGGATTTAGCGATTAGGGTTTAGAGTATAGGGTTTAGGGTTTACATTTAGGGTTTGGGATTTACGGTTTTGGGTTTATGGTTCAGGAATTGGGGATTCGAGATTGGCCTTTAGGGTTTATGGTTAAGGTTTAGGGTTTGGGATTTACAATTTAGAGTTTCAAGTTTATGGTTTACGGTTTAGTGTTTAGGGTTTGGGATGTAGGGTTTTGGGTTTAGAGTTTAGAGCTTAGGGTTTGGGATTTAGGGTATACGATTTACGGTTTACGGTTTATGGTTTTGGGTTTAGTGTTTAGGATTTTAAATTTAGGGAGTACAGTTTTGTGTTTTGGGTTTAGGGTTTAAGATTTCAGGTTAAGGATTTGGGGTTTAGGGTTTAGGGTTTGCAGTTTGGGGTGCAGGGTTTAGTGTTTTGGGTTTAAGGTTTGGTGTTCAGGTTTTGGGGTTTTTGGGTTTGGTGTGTGAGGTTTGGGGTTTAGGGTTTAGGGTTTCGGGTTTCGAGTTTCGGGTTTAAGGTTTAGTGTTTAGGGTTTAGGATTTAAGATTTGGGATTTAGGGTTTAGGGTTTCCGATTTTGGGTTTATGGTTTAGGGTTTTGGGCTTTGGCTTTCGAGTTTGGAATTTAGGGTTTAGCGTTTTGTGTTTAGGGTTTAGGGTTTAAGGTTTATGGTTTAAGGATTACGGTTCACAGTTTCGAGTTTTTGAATTAGGGTTTAGGGTTAAGGGTTTAGTCTTTGGGGTTTAGGATTTAAGGTTTTGGGTTCAGGGTTTAGGGTTTAGGGTTTTGATATTTTGGTTTTGGGTTTTGGGTTTAGGGTTTAAGATTTAGGGATTATTATTTAAGGTTTCAAATTTAGGGTTTAGGGTTTAGGGTTTAGGATTTAGGGTTTTGGGTTTTGGGTTTAGGGATTAGGGTTTAGGGTACAGGGTCTAAGGTTTACGTTTAGGGATTGGGATTTACGATTCAGGGTTTAAGGTTTACAATTCACTATTTGGACTTAATAGTTTAGGGTTTGGGATTTAGGGTTTTGGGTTCAGAGTTTAGAGCTTAGGGTTTCGAATTTTGGATTTAGGGTTTAAGGTTTATGGTTTAAGGTTAATGGTTTAGGGTGTTGGGTTTAGTGTTTATGGTTTCAATTTTGGGAGTAGGGTTTTGAGTTTCTGGTTTAGGGTTTATGGTTTGGGGTTTAGGATTTAAGGTTAAGGATTTGGGGTTTAGGGTTTAGGGTTTGAGGTTTAGGGTTTAGAGTTTTGGGTTTATGGTTTGTTGATCAGCGTTTTGGGTTTTGGGGTTTGGTGTTTGAGGTTTGGGGTTTAGGGTTTAGGTTTTAGGGTTTGGGGTTTAAGGTTTAGTGATTAGGGTTTAGGATTTAGGGTTTACCGTTTACCGTTTATGGTTTAGGGTTTTCGGTTTTGGGTTCACGGTTTAAGATTTACGGCTTTGGTTTCCGGGTTTGGGATTTAGGTTTTACCATTTTGGGTTTAGAGTTTGGGGTTTAGGGTGTGAGGTTTATGGTTTAAGGTTTACGGTTTACGGTTTACAGTTTCAGGTTTTTGATTTAGGGTTTAGGGTTGAATGTTTAGGATTTAGGATTTAAGGTTTAGGGTTCAGGGTTTAGGGTAGGGGTGGCAAAATGGGTGGGTTGGGTTAAATTTGGGTTGGGTATTAAATGGGTCAATTTTAAATGGGTTGTAATGGGTCATGACCTATTAATTATGAGTCAAACCCACCTACCGACCAACACATTACTTTTTATTTTGTTATTTTATTTGATTTATTTTAGTTTATTTGGCCAACCAATCATTCTACTTTATGTTTATATCAATAAAGATAATAAAAATTAAATGCACTAGACAAAGAGTATAAAGTTCAACACTGCTACACTTCTCCACCAGACATAGGAAACATTAAAAATCAAATCCTACAACTACTTGTCAACAATTATTGATTTCTCTTGGAGTTCTAACTCCAACATAGTTAGCATGAAAACATGCTTTCAAAAAGTTAGCCAATACTTTTGTTATGTAATCAAAATTAGGTTTTGCTAACCAAGAGCACTAGTTAAGGAGGCATTTAATGAGGTTGGATAGTGGAAAAATGCCTAGAAATCACAACTTGTAATAAATGTGTTTTCTAGTTTTTTCTTAAAAACATAAATGTGCTTCACTTACTTTTTAATAAACATTTATATAAATTACATCTCCATCTCTTTATTTTTAATTATTATACTAATTATTTTTTTATTTTTATTCATATTTATCACTCTAATTTCTTATTTATTTATATTCTTTTATTTTTAATTTATTATTACTGTAGTTATCCTTTTTTTTAGTTTTTATATGTCACTTAAATGCCTAAATGATATTATTATGTGATTTCAAAATTTATACGAAACTGTAGTTATATAAATTAAAAACTGAATAGATTTAGGATAAGAGTAGTAATATAAATTGAAAGTAAAAGAATATTGTTCCTAAAAAAATAAAGAAATTTGGGCCCAAATGCAATTATTATAAAAATTGGGGTGAAAATGTAATCTCAACAAATTTGACATTGAGGTTAGAATGCAATTTTGAAAAGTTTCCATAGCTTAAATCGAAATGGAAGAACTAAAATGTAATTTGGGCCAAAAATGTAATTATGAAAAAAAATTAGGGTCAAATTGTAATTTTGAAATTTTTTGAATAAGGGAGAAAATATGAATATGAAAATTTTCTGGGTCAAAAATAAAAAAAGAATAAAAATTGAGACTAAAAAGCAACTTGGGGCAAAACTATAATTTTGAAAAGTTGAAACCAGGAGAAAAAAGTAAATAGAAAATGCATTAGATAGGTTATTGGGTTAACCAAGGGTTTTACCCAACCGAACCCATATTTGCATGGGTAAATTTTGACCCGACCCACATGACCCATTTATTAATTGGGTTGGGTTGGGTTAGTGGGTTTGGGTCAAAATTGCCACCTCTAGTTTAGGGTTTAGGGTTTTGATATTTTGGTTTAGGATTTAAGGTTTTGGGTTTTTGGTTTAGAGTTTAAGATTTAGGGTTTCGAATTTAGGGTTTAGGGTTTAGGGCTTAGGGTTTGGGGTTTACGATTTAAAGTTTAGGGTTTTGGGTTTAGGGTTTGGGGTCTAGGGTCTAGGGTTTACATTTAGCGATTGGGATTTACGGTTTAGGGTTTAGGGTTTAGCGTTTGGGGTTTAGGGTTTATGGCTTTAAGGTTTACAGTTTACAGTTTGGACTTAATAGTTTAGGGTTTAGTGTTTAGGGTTTGGGATTACGGGTTTAGGGTTTGCAATTTAGGGTTTACAGTTTAAGGTTAATGGTTTAGGGTTTAGGGTTTTAGGGTTTAGTGCTTACGATTTCAAATTTAAGAATTAGGGTTTAGGGTGTGGGGTTTAGGGTTTAGGGTTTAGTATTTAAGGTTTAGGGTTTTGGGGTTTGGCGTTTTGGAGTTTAGGGTTTTAGATTTTGGGTTTAGGGTTTAAGGTTTAGGGTTTTGGGTTTATGGTTTAGCGTTTAGTGTTCTAGGGTTTAGGTTTTAAGGTTTACATTTAAGATTTAGTGTTTAGGGTTTGAGATTTGGGGTTTATGGGTTATGTTTGGGGTTTAGCATCTAGCGTTTAGGGTTTTGGGTTTAGGGATTAGGGTTTTGGGTTTGCGGTTTAGCAATTCAAGTTTCGGGATTGGGGTTTAGTGTTTAGGGCATAGGATTTAGAGTTTAGGGTTTTGGGTTTAGGGATTAGGGTGGAGGGTATAGGGTTTAGGATTTACATTTAGGGTTTGAGATTTACGGTTTAGGGTTTAGGGTTTAGCGATTGGGATTTGGGGTTTGGGGTTAAAGGTTTAGGGTTCAGGGTTTACAGTTTACAATTTTGACTTTATTGTTTAGGATTTAGCTTTTAGGGTTTGAGATTTAGGGTTTAGGGTTAGGGATTTAGTGTCTAGGAATTAAGGTTTATGGTTTTGGGTTTTGGGTTTAGGGTTTAGGATATTAAATTTAGGGATTAGGGTTTGGGCTTTAGGATTTAAGGTTACGAGTTTAGTGCTTAGGGTTTAGGGTTTAGTGTTTTGGGAATAGGGTTTAGTGTTCAGGGTTTAGGGTTTAGGGTTTTCGATTTTGGGTTTAGGGTTTTGGGTTTAGGCTTTAGGGTGTAGTGTTTAGGGTTTGGGATTTAAGGTTTAGGGTTAGGGTTTTGGGATTAGGATTTAGAATTTAGGGTTTGGGGTTTAGGGTCTAGTGTTTACGTTTATGGTTTGGGATATACAGTTTAAGCTTTAGGGTTTAGCTGCTGGGGTTTGGGATTTGGGGTTTAGGGTTTAGAGTTTTCGGTTTAGGGTTTCGGATTTAGGGCTTAGGGTTTTCTATTTCGGTTTTAGGGTTTGGGGAATAAGTTTTACAGTTTACCGTGTCTGGTTTATGGTTTAGGATTTAGGGTTGAGGGTTTAGTGTTTAGGGTTTGGGATTTAGGGTTTAGTGTTTTGGATTTAAGGTTTATAGTTTAGGGTTTAGTGTTCAGATTAAGGGTTTGGGGTTTTTGATTTAGGGTTTAGGGGTTTGGTTATAGGGGTTAGGGTTTATGGTTTAAGGTTTGATATTTAGGGTTTGGGGTTTAGGGTTTAGAGTTTAAGGTTTATGTTTTACGGTTTAGGGTTTAGCGATTACGATTTAGTGTTTGGGGTTTGTGGTTTAGGGTATAGTGATTAGGGTTTGTTGTTTAGGGTGTTGGGTTTAGGGTTTTGGGTTTGGAGTTTGAGGTTCGGATTTAGGGTTTAAGATTGAGAGTTTAGGGTTTAGGGTTTTGGGATTACGGTTTAGGGTTTTGGGTTTGGAGTTTAGGGTTTAGGGTTTAGAGTTTACAATTTACCGTTTCGGGTTTAGGCTTTGGGGTTGAGTATTTAGTGTGTACGGTATGGGGTTTGGGGTTTAGTGTTTGGGATTGGGTTAAGGGGTTAGGGTTTAAAGTTCAGGGTTTAGGGTTCAGAGTTCTGGGTTTAGGGTTTTAGGTTAGCGTTTAGGGTTTAGGGTGTGGGATTTAGGCTTTAGGGTTTTGTGTTTATGGTTTAAGGATTAGGGTTTACTATTTAGGGTTTTGGGATTGATGGCTTTGAGTTTTGGGTTTAGGGTTTAGGGTTTAGGATTTAGGGTTTAGGATTTAGGGTTTAGGGTTTTGGGTTTACGGTATAGGATTAAGTGTTTACTGTCTGGTATTTAGGGTTTACAATTTAGGGTTTAGGCTTTGCGGTTAAGGGTTTAAAGTTTATGTTTAAGGGTTTGGGGTTTAGGGTTTAGGGTTTGATATTTAGGGTTTGGGGTTTAGGGTTTAGAGTTTAGGGTTTAGGTTTTACGGTTTAGGGTTTAGCGATTACGATTTAGTGTTTGGGGTTTGTGGTTTAGGGTATAGTGATTAGGGTTTGTTGTTTAGGGTGTTGGGTTTAGGGTTTTGGGTTTGGAGTTTGAGGTTCGGATTTAGGGTTTAAGATTGAGAGTTTAGGGTTTAGGGTTTTGGGATTACGGTTTAGGGTTTTGGGTTTGGAGTTTAGGGTTTAGGGTTTAGAGTTTACAATTTACCGTTTCGGGTTTAGGGTTTAGGCTTTGGGGTTGAGTATTTAGTGTGTACGGTATGGGGTTTGGGGTTTAGTGTTTGGGATTGGGTTAAGGGGTTAGGATTTAAAGTTCAGGGTTTAGGGTTTAGAGTTCTGGGTTTAGGGTTTTAGGTTAGCATTTAGGGTTTAGGGTGTGGGATTTAGGCTTTAGGGTTTTGTGTTTATGGTTTAAGGATTAGGGTTTACTATTTAGGGTTTTGGGATTGATGGCTTTGAGTTTTGAGTTTAGGGTTTAAGGTTTAGGATTTAGGGTTTTGGGTTTTGGGTTTACGGTATA
Source organism: Senna tora (assembly GCA_014851425.1). NCBI lineage: Eukaryota > Viridiplantae > Streptophyta > Magnoliopsida > Fabales > Fabaceae > Senna > Senna tora. The sequence continues at coordinate 38,019,060 of CM026267.1, read as the reverse complement.
GGATTAAGTGTTTACGGTCTGGGATTTAGGGTTTACAGTTTAGGGTTTAGGCTTTGCGGTTAAGGGTTTAAGGTTTATGTTTAAGGGTTTAGGGTTTACGTTTTACGGTTTACAGTTTTGGGTTTTTGATTTAGGGTTGGGCTTTAGTTTTTATGGATTACTGTTTAGGGTTTAGGATTTAGAGTTTAGGGTTTAGGGTTTTGGATTTTGGGTTTAGGGTTTAGAGTTTAGGCTCTAGGGTTTAGTGGTTAGGGTTTCATATTTAGGGTTTAGGGTTTAGGGTTTAGGGTTTGGGGTTTTCGTTTTAGAGTTTAGGGTTTTGGGTTTAGTGATTAGGAATTAGAGTATATGGTTTATGGTTTAGCGATTAGGGTTTAGAGTCTATGGTTTTGGGTTTAGCGATTGGGCTTTAGGGTTTAAAGTTTGGGGTTTAGGATTTACAATTTACCGTTTCAAGTTTACGGTTTAGGGTTTAGGGTTTAGGGTTTTTTAGGGTTTCGGGGTTCAAGTATATGGTTTAGGGTTTTAGGTTTAGTGTTTAGGGTTTAGTGTTTAAGGTTTCAAATTTAGGGATAGGGTTTTGGGTTTAGGGTGTAGGGATTAAGGTTTGGGGTTTTGGATTTAAGGTTTAGGGTTATGGTTATAGGGTTTCAGGTTTAGGGTTGATGGTTTAGGGTTTGGGGTTCAGGGTTTAGGATTTAGCGTTTATGGTTGATGGTTTAAGGTATAGGATTTAGTGTTTAGGGTTTGGGATTTAGGGTTTAGGAATCACAATTTTGGGTTACGGGTTTAGGGTTTAAGGTTTATGTTTTAGGGTTTGGGGTTTATGTTTTACGGTTTACAGTTTCGGATTTTTGATTTAGGGTTTACGGTTTAGGGATTAGTGTTTACGGTTTAGGATTTAGAGTTTAGGCTTTATGGTTTAGTGTTTAGGGTTTCCGATTTAGTGTTTATGGTTTGTGCTTTAGGTTTTAGAGTTTTGGGTTTTGGGTTTAGCGATTAAGGTTTAGAGTATATATTTTAAGGTTTAGTGATTAGGGTTTTGGGTTTAGCGATTAGGTTGAGAGTATATGGATTTGGGTTTAGCATTAGGGCTTTAGGGTTTAAGGTTTGGGCTTTAGGGTTTAGGATTTACAATTTACAATTTTGAGTTTATGGTTTAGGGTTTGGGGTTTAGGGTTTAGGGTTTCAAATTTAGGGATTAGGGTTTAGGGTTTACAGATTAAGGTTTAGGATTTTGGATTTAAGGTTTAAGGTTTTGGTTTCAGGTTTCAGGGTTTGGGGTTTATGGTTTGGGGTTTGAGGTTTAGGGTTTAGAGTTTTGGGTTTATGGTTTGGTGTTTAGGGTTTGGGGTTTGGGGTTTGGGGTTTGGGGTTTAGGGTTTAGGGTTTAGGGTTTGGGATTTAGGGTTTAGGGTTTTGCATTTTGGGTTTATGGTAATAGGGTTTATGGTTTATGGTTTATGGTATAGGGTTTGTGATTTAGGGTTTGGGGTTTAGGTTTTAGGGTTTGGGGTTTTGAGTTTGTGGTTTAAGGTTTAGGCTTTGGGGTTTAGTGTTTAGGGTTTGGGATTTAAGTGTTAGGGTTTTGGGTTTAGTGTTTAGGATTGAGGATTTAGGGTTTAGGGCTTAGGGTTTAGAGTTTGGGACTTAGGGTTTAGTGTTTGGAATTTAGGGTTTAGTGTTTGAGGTTTATGGTTATTGTTTAGGGTTTACAGTTTACAGTTTAAAATTTAGGGTTTTGCTTTAGGGTTTACGGTTATGGGTTTAGGGTTTAGGATTTAATATTTAGGGTTCATGGTTTAGGGTTTATGGTTTTTGTATTTTGGTTTAGGGTTTAAGCTTTAGGGTTTCAGATTTAGGGTTTAGCGTTTAGTGTTTCAGGATTAGGATTTAGAGTTTAGGGTTTTGGGTTTAGCCATTAGGGTTTAAGGTATAGGGTTTAGAGTTTATGTTTAAGGTTTGGGATTTAGGTTTTAGAGTTTAGGGTTTAGCGATTGGGGTTTGGGGTTTAGGGTTTATGGTTTGGGATTGGTGTAAGGGCTTAGGGTTTGGAGTTCAGGGTTTAGTGTTTAGGATTTGAGAATTAGGGTTTAGGGTTTATGGTTTAAGATTTAGGGTTTAGGGTTTAGGATTTGGGATTTAGAGTTTAGGGTTTGGGATTTAGGGTTTAAGGTTTAAGGTTTATGGTTTAGGGTTTCGAATTTAGGAATTCAACTTTAGGGTTTATGGTTTAGGGTTTAGGGTTTAGGATTTAAGGTTTAGGTTTTAGGGTTCGTGGTTTAGGGTTTAGGGTCTAGGGTTTAGGGTTCGGGGTTTGGGGTTTAGGGTCTAGGGTTTAGGGTTTTGGGTTTTAGATTTTGAGTTTACTGTTTAGGGTTTTGGTTTTATGGTTTAGGGTTTAGGCTATGGGTTTAGTGTAAAGGGTTAGATATTTAGGGTTTAAGGTTTATGGTTTGGGGTTTAAGATTTAGAGTTTAGGGTTCTGGGTTTTGGGTTTAGGGATTAGGGTTTAGGGTTTACATTTAGGGTTTGGAATTTGCGATTTATGGTTTAGGGTTTAGCGATTAGGGTTTCGAGTTTGGGGTTTACGATTTAAGGTTACAAGTTTATGGTTTACAATTTACATTGTCGAGTTTATGGTTTAGGTTTTATTGTTTAGGGTTTGGTATTAAGGGTTTAGGGTTTATTGTTTAGGGTTTCTAATTTACGGATTAGGGTTTTGGGTTTCGGGTTTAGGATTTAACGTTTAGGGTTTTGGATCGACTGTTTAGGGTTAAAGAATTAGAGTTCAGGGTTTAGGGTTTAGGGTTTTGGATTTGGGGTTTAGGGTTTTAGGGTTAGTGTTTAGGGTTTGGGATTTAGGGGTTAGGGTTTAGAGTTTAGGGTTTATGGTTTACAGTTTAGGGTTTTGAATTTATGGTTTAGGGTTTGGGGTTTGTGATTCAGGGTTTAGGGTTTCCGATTATGGGTTTAGGGTTTAAGGTTTTGGATTTAGGGTTTATGGTTTATGGTTTATGGTTTAAGGCTTAGATTTTAGGGTTTAGGGTTTAGGTTTTTGTGTTTAGGGTTTCAAATTTAGGGATTAGGGTTTAGGGTTTAGGGTTTAGAGTTTACGGTTGAGGGTTTAGGGTTTTGGATTTTGAGTTTAGGGTTTTGGGTTTTTGGTTTAGGGTTTAGGGTGTAGGGTTTAAGGTTTGGGATTTAGGGTTTAAAGTTTGTGGTTTAGGATTCTGAGTATAGGGTTTTGGGTTTATGGTTTAGGGTAAAGGATTTATGGTTTACGTTTAGGGTTTGGGATTTACGATTTAGGGTTTAGCAATTGGGGTTTGGGGTTTAGGATATAGCATTTAGGGTTTGGGATTTAGGTTTTAGGATTCAGTGTTTCGGGATTAGGGTTTAGGGTTTAGGTTTTACAGTTTACAATTTCAGGTTTATGGTTTATGGTTTAGGGTTTAGTGTTTAGGGTTTGGGATTTAGGGTTTAGGGTTTTAGATTTAAGGTTTATGGCATAGGGTTTAGAGTTCGGATTTAGGTTTTAGGGTTTGCGGTTTGGGCCTTTTGGATTTAAGATTTAGGGTTCTAGATTTTCGGTTTAGTGTTTAGGATAGATGGGGTAGGGTTTAGGGTTAGTGTTTAATGTTTGTTATTTAGGCATTTAGGTTTTGTGTTTAAGGTTTAGGGTTTAGAGTTTGGCGTATAGGATTTAGGGTTTAGAGATTATAGTTTATGGTTGGGGTTTAGGGTTTAGGGTTCGGTGTTTTCGATTTAGTGTTTAGGGTTTAAAGTTTTATAATTTAGGGTTTGGGGTTTGGGGTTTAGGGTTTAGGGTTTGGGATTTGGGGTTTAGGGTTTTGGGTTTATCGTTTAAGGTTTAGGGTTTAGGGTTTAGTGATAAGGGTTTCTGATTTAGGGGTTAGGGTTTAGGGTCTAGGATTTAGGGTTTAGGGTTTCGTGTTTTGGGTTTGGGATTTAGGATTTAGTGTTTTGGGTTTTCAGTTTAGGGATTTGGGTTTCAGGTATAGGGCTTAGGATTTACGTTTAGGGTTTGGGGTTTAGGGTTTAGCGTTTATGATTATGGGTTTAGTGTTTAAAGTTTACAGTTTTTACTTAATGGTTTAGGGTTTAGTGTTTACGGTTTGGGATTTAGGGTTTAAGGTTTCGGGTTTCGGGTTTCAAATTTAGGGTTTAGGGTTTAAGGTTTATCGGTTAGGGTTTAACATTTAGAGCTTAGGGTTTCAAATTTAAAAATTAGGCTCTTGGTCTTAGAGTTTAGGGTTTGAGGTTTAAGATTTAAGGTTTCGGGTTTTAAATTTTGGGTTTAGGGTTTTGGGTTTATGTTTAGAGTTTAGGCTTTAGGGTTTAGTGTTTAGGGTTTGTGATTTGGGTTTAGGGTTTAGGGTTTAGGGTTTAAGATATACAGTTTAGGGTTTACATTTAGGGTTTGGGATTTACGATTTAGGGTTTAGGGTTTAGCAATTGAGGTTTGGGGTTTAGGGTTTATGGTTTGGGATTGGTGTAAGGGCTTATGGTTTGGAGTTCAGGGTTTAGCGTTTTGGATTTCCGATTATGGGTTTAGTGTTTTGGATTTATGGTTTAAGGTTTAGGGTTCAGGGTTTGGGATTTAGGGTTTACAATTCGAGATTTAGGGTTTTGGGTTTAAGTTTTATTGTTTAGGGTATAGGGTTTGGGGTTTGGGGTTTAGGGTATAGGGTTTAGGTTTTAGTGTTTTAGATTTTGGGTTTATTGTTTAGGGATTTAAAATTGTGGTTTAGGGTTTAGCCTTTAGGGTTTGGTGTTAAGGGTTAGCGATTGACGGTTTTGGGTTTAGGGTTTAGGGTTTAAGGTTTGGGATTTACGGTTGATGGTTTAGGGTTTAGCGATTAGGGTTTCGTGTTTGGGGTTTACAATTTAAGGTTAGGGGTTTAGGTTTTACAATTTACATTGTCAAGTTTGTGGTTTAGGCTTTAGTGTTTAGGGTTTTTCATTTAGGGTTTATGATTTAGTATTCAGAGTTTCAAATTTAAGCATTCGGGTTCTGGGTTTCAGGTTTCAGGTTTGGGGCATAGGATTTAATGTAAATGGTTTTGGGTTTAGGGTTTAGGATTTTGGGTTTGGGGTTCGGGGTTTAGGGTTTATAGTTTACAGTTTTGGGTTTAAGGTTTAGGGTTTAGGGTTTTCAGTTCGAGGATTAAAGTTTAAGGTTTGGGAATTAGAGTTCAGGGTTTTGGGTTTAGGGTTTCGTGTTTAGGGTTTAGGGTTTGGGTTTGGGGTTTGGGGTTTAAAGTTTGGGTTTACGGTTTATAGTTTTGGATATATGGTTTTGGGTTTAGGGTTTAGGGTTTGTGATTTAGGGTTTAGGGTTTAGGGTTTAGGGTTAGGGGTTTAGTGTTTAGGGTTTGGGATTTAGGGTTTAGGGTTTAGGGTTTAGTGCTTAGGGTTTTGGGTTTAGGGTTTAGGTTCTAGGACTTAGGGTTTAGGGTTTAGTATTTTGTTTTTAGGGTTTAAGGTATAGTGTTTATTGTTTAGAGTTTCAAATATAGGGATTAGGGTTTAGGGTTTAGTGTTTTGTGTTTGGGGTTTCAAATTTAGGGATTAGGGTTTAGGGTTTAGGATTTACGGTTTGGGGTTCAGGATTTAATGTTTAGGGTTTTGGGTTTTGTGTTTAGGTTTTTGGGTTTTGTGTTTAGTGTTTTGGGTTTAGGGTTTAGTGTTTTGGGTTTAGGGTTTAGTGTTTAGGGTTTAGGGTTTACATTTGGGGGTATAGGGTTTTGGATATTGGGTTTATGGTTTAGGGTTTAGGCTTTTGGCTTTAGTGTTTATTATTTGGGGTTTGGGTTTTAGGGTTTAGGGTCTGGGGTTTAGTGTTTGGGGTTTACGATTTAGGATTTAGATTATAGTGTTTTGGGTTTAAGGTTTATGGTGTACGATTTAGGGTTTACGTTTAGGGTTTGAGATTTACGATTTAGGGTTTAGTGATTGGGGTTTGGGGTTTAGGGTTTAGGGTTTGAGATTTAAGGTTTAGGGTTTAGTGTTTCGGGTTTAGGGTTTGGGGTTTAGGTTTTACGGTTTACAGTTTTGGGTTTATGGTCTAGGGTTTAGCTTTTGGGATTTAGGGTTTAGGGTTTTGGATTTAAGGTTCATGTCTTAGGGTTTAGATTTGGGATTTAGGGTTTAGTGTTTGGGGTTTAGGCTTTTTTGGATTTAGGATTTAGGGTTCTGGTTTTTGGGTTTTGGGTTTAGGGTTTAAGGTTTATGATTTATGGGTTAGGGTTTAGGGTTTAGGGTTTGGGATTTGGGTAAGGGCTTAGAGTTTAGGGTTTAGGGATTAGGGTTTATAATATACACTTTGGGGTTTAGGGTTTAGCCTTTGGGGTTTATGGCTTAGGGTTTACAATTTATGATTTGGGGTTTAGGGTTTAGGGTTTTGTATTGGGGTAAGGGCTTAGGTTTTTTAGTTTAGGGTTTTGGGTTTTGGGTTTTGGGTTTGGGGTTTAGAGTTTAGGATTTTGGGTTTATGGTTTATGGTTTAGCGTTTAGGGTTTAGTGTTTAGGGATTGGGATTTGGGTTTAGGGTTTACAGTTTAGGGTTTGGGGGGTAGCGTTTAAACTTTATGGTTTATGGTTCAAGGTTAGGGGTTTACGATTTACGGTATACAACTTCGGGTTCAAGGTTTTGGGTTTAGGGTGTAGGGTTTAGGGTTTAGTGTTTAGGATTTAGGGTTTAGGGTTAAGGGTTTAGTGTTTAGCGTTTGGGATTTATGGCTTTGAGTCTTGCGTTTTGGGTTTAGGATTTAGGGTTTAGGGTATAGGATTAAGCGTTAAGGGTTTGCGATTTAGGGTTTGGGGTTTAGGGTTTTGGATTTTTGATTTTGCGTTTAGGCATTTGGGTTTTGGGTTTCGGCTTTAGGGTTTAGGCTTTAGGCTTTTGTGTTTAGGGTTTCAGATTTAGGGTTTGGGGTTTAGGATTTAGAGTTTACGGTTTTCGGTTTAGGGTTTAGAGTTTACGTATAGGGTTTGAGAATTACGTTTTAGGCTTTAGGGTTTAGCGATTAGGGTTTCAGGTTTGAGGTTTAGGGTTTAGCATTTAGGGTTTAGGGTTTGGTATTTTGGGCTTAGGGTTTGATGTGTAGGTTTTACTTTTAACAATTTCGGGTTTATTGTTTAGGGTTTAGGGTTTAGTGTTTAGTGTTTGGGATTTACGTTTTAGGGTTTGGGGTTTGGGGTTTAGGGTTTTAGGATTTAGGGTTTGGGGTTTAAGGTTTATGGTTTAGGGTTTATGGTTTATAGTTTATGGTTTAGTGTTTAGGGTTTGTGATTTAGGGTTTGGGGTTTAGGTTGTAGGGTTTAGGGTTTATGGTTTAGGGTTTAGGGTTTTCTGTTTGCTATTTAGGGTTCCGAGTTTTGCGTTTAAGATTTATAGTTTGGGGCTTGGTCTTTAGGGTTTAGAGTTTAGGGTTTACAGTTTTGGGTTTAGGGTTTAGGGTGTATGAATTACGGGTCATGGTTTGGTGTTTGGGGTTTAGGGTTGGGGATTTAGTGTCTATGGTTTAGGGTTTAGGGTTTAGGATATCAAATTTAGGGATTAGGGTTTAGGCTTTAGGCTTTAGGATTTAAGGTTTATGGTTTTGTGCTTAGGGTTCAGGGTTTAGTGTTTTGGGAATAAGGTTTAGTGTTTAGGGTTTAGAATTTACAATTTAGGGTTTAGGGTTTAGGGTTTTGGATTTTCAGTTTAGGGTTTAGGGTTTCGGGTTTTGGGTTTAGGCTTTATGGTTTAGTGTTTAGGGTTTGAGATTTAAGGTTTATGGTTTAGGGTTTGGGATTATGATTTAGAGTTCAGGGTTTTGGGTTTAGGGTTTAGGGTTTGGGATTTAGGTTTTAGCGTCTTGGGTTTAGGGTTTGGGATTTAGGGCTTATGCTTCTCTATTTCAGTTTTAGGGTTTAGGGTTTAGGTTTTACGATTTACAGTTTCGGATTTATGGTTTTGGATTTAGGGTTTAGTGTTTAGGGTTTCGTATTTAGGGTTTAGTGTTTTGGATTTAAGGTTTATGGCTTAGGGTTTAGAGTTCGGATTTAGGGTTTAGGGTTTGGGGTTTAGGGTTTGGAGTTTTTGATATAGGGTTTTGGGTTTAGGGTTTAGCGTTTGTTATTTAGGGTTTTGGGTTTTGGGTTTTGGGTTTAGGGGTTAGAGTTTTGGGTTTAGGATATACGGTTTAGGGTTTAGCGATTACGATTTAGGGTTTTGGGTTTTGTTTTTTATGGTTAGGGTTTGGGATTTAGGGTTTATGGTTTAGGGTTTAGTGATTAGGGTTTTGGGTATAGAGTTTGGGGTTTAGGATTTATGGTTTAAGATTAAGGGTTTAGGGTTTAGGGTTTAGGGATGACGATTTAGGGTTTTGGGTTTCGTGTTTAGGGTTTAGGGTTTAAAGTTTACAGTTTAACATTTTGGGTTTAGGGTTTAGCGTTTGAGGTTGAGGATTTAGTGTTTACGGTTTGGGGTTTGGGGTTTAGGGTTTGGGATTGGGTTAAGGGCTTAGGGTTTGATGTTCAGGGTTTAGGGTTTGGAGTTCAGGGTTTAGAGTTTCGGTTTTAGGGTTTAGGGTGTCGGATTTAAGCTTTAGGGTTTTGGGTTTATGGTTTAAGGATTAGGGTTTAGGGTTTAGGATTTATGGCTTTGAGGTTTGGGTTTTGGGTTTAGGGTTTAGGATTAAGGGTTTAGGGTTTAGGATTAAGGGTTTAGGGTTTAGGGTATAGAATTAAGTGTTTAGGGTTTCAGATTTAGGGTTTACGGTTCAGGGTTTAGGGTTTGGCGTTAATGGTTTAAGATTTATGTTTAAGGGTTTGGGGTTTACGTTTTACGATTTACAGTTTCGGGTTTTTGATTTAGGGTTGTAGTTTAGGTTTTAGGGATTAGTCTTCAAGGTTTAGGATTTAGAGTTTAGGGTTTAGGGTTTTGGATTTTGGGATTATGGTTTAGAGTTTAGACTTTAAGGTTTAGTGTTTAGTGTTTCATATTTAGGGTTTAGGGTTTGGGGTTTACGTTTTAGAGTTTAGGGTTTTGGGTTTAGCGATTAGGATTAATAGTATATGGTTTAGGGTTTAGCGATTAGCGTGTTGGGTCTAGCGATTAGGGTTTTGAGTCTATGGTTTTGGGTTTAGCGATTGGGCTTTAGGGTTTAAGGTTTGGGGTTTAGCTTTAAAGGTTTGGGGTCTAGCGATTAGGGTTGGAAAGCTTAATTAGAATGGCTAATAAGTAGGTTTTGGTGGGGTTGTATCCTCCCGTCCTTTATGTTTTCATGCTTGGTTTGTTGTTCCTATTTTTGTTGTTGTTTTGCTTTTGTCGTTGTGGTTGCTCTTTCTTGTTATGTAATATTTTTCTTCCTATTAATGTAAGTTTGCATTTTTCATTTAAAAACAAAAACTATCTAGGTGTTGTAGGTTTTGCATATTTGTCAATCGCATCTTCAAGCGTTGCAGAAAGCAGAGGAATACCCGTTGTTGGTATCCGAAACACATATTGTGAGTGCAGTATAAGGGCTCGTATCATGATATCTGAGTCGGAGAGAAACTCAAACCGTTTGTATGCAACATGTGCTAAATATCCCAAGTGCAACTACTATGTGAGGCTTACTCCCCGAAGAGTTGGAGATCGTGAACCGGGGTAATCAAGACACGAACAACTCGGTGCAATCCTTAATTGACAATGTTGATTCCGCTATGTTAGAGGCCAGATTTGCTAAAATTGAGTCTATGTTGGGATGGATTAAAATGTGTGTAGCTTTTGTGATGTTCGTAGTGTTGGTTTTGCTATTGAAGGTGTAGGTTTGTAGTGGTTTGTAGCTTATTAATTACTGTACTGTAGGCCAAGCTCTGTGTATCAATTTGTGATGTAAACGGTGGTTTGTAATTTATGTTTATGGAAATTAATAGTCGACTGCCAAAATGTGCCTTTCTGGGGAAAAAATCCTTTTTTGTTTTATTTGAAATTTCTATAGGTGCCTATAAAAATTGTTTTATAGAGTAAGGAAATTTTTAGTATGAAAACTATGAAATTGAAAGCATTGCATCCATCCGAAGTAATGAAGAATATGATCAACACAAGGCAATAAAAAGTTCAGGTCCCAGTAGTTTCCATTTCCATTAACAAAAGGTACAAACGTAATGCCAAAAAGTCAACGGAATATAGGGCAAAAAAGGTAAACTACCGAAAGTACAAATAAAGAAAGACGGAAACAATGGAACTAAAAAGCAACAAAGATAACAACACATAAAGAAAGACGTCTCAATGTTGATTTTCGAAACGGCGTTCAACCTCCTTGATCATCTGAGAGTTGTCGATTGTGGCAACTTCAAGAGCTTCGATTCTGGTACAAAACTCATTAAGTCTGGTGTTAACTTGCACGAAACCTTCATCCACACTGCGCTGTAGATGTTGAATAGCACTGAGAACCTCCAAATTAACAGGACCCTCAGCTGGAGGCTGAGATGATGAACCGTCTGCAACATGTGTTGCCTCCCTTTCCCTTTGAGCAGCTTCTTCCCCTTCCCTTTGTTCAAGTATCCTTTTCTGTACCTTGGTAAGAGGTTTTTCAATCCACTGATGATTCTCATAAGTGAAACGCATATTGTACAGGGAATTAACGTCAATAGGCGATGGAGACTCAACTTCATCAGTTAGGGGGTTAATGCCATTCTTCTCCAGAATCCATGAAATCAGTGACGCATACGAAAGTGATAGACTTGTCGTCTTAGAGCATCTTGTTATCTTCTCTATGATGAAATATGGAAGGTTGAACTTCTCGTCAAAACAAATACAATACATTAAGAATTGTTTCGCAGCACTGGCATATGCATGATTCCCTTGTTTGTTTGTGACACAATCTTGTACAATGTGATGAAGGAGACGATTCTGTGTAACACCCCAGTTCCAGCCCCTTTAGAAATCAGAGTTTGAGTATAAAGAACATATCTTTGATCGAGAACCGGTATGTTACCTCTCTCCTTCTACCCGAATTTATTAAAACTTTTTCCATATTGATTAAATAGGTGAAACTAGTTAGGGTTTTATCTCTCGGGTATCTCTCGCGCATACTTAAAACACGGAAGCATACAAACAATCATCCATAATAATCCATGATTAAAAACTTCTTCGTACTTATATTATGTATATATACAAATATATTCGAAATATAGTCTTACACATATATTCTTACTTATATACATGACAATACAAAATCCTTATCTTGATCCCTTATCTATACATGTAAAAAATATGCCATTTAACCTTCCCAAAAATATACCTAAGGTTAATGGCTCAAAGGGACAAACATTTCAACATATACAAAATGAAAATATATGCATCTAGACTATCTTGTCCGCTTCTTTTCAAAAGTCAGGCTACCCATCGCTCCAACCCCGTCTTGTAGGCATTTGGGTACCTAATCAGCTGATACACACCAACGTAATGAGGATAAACCCCAGTAATCAAAACTACCTGTTTTCAAACTCATTGTTGTGTACCACTGTGCCTTGCACAAAAATCTCTGCATTCCTTTCTTATCATATATATAAAACATGGATGTGATGTTTAACTACAAACTTATGCATGTCATACTCTTCATAAAACATTTAGCATGGAAATTTTTACCTGTTAGGGCATATGAAATGGAATGACTTTCTTACATGTCATAAAACATTTTATATGAGCACATACTTCTTAAACATGATCTTACATGTTTGAATGATAGAGAAATAACAACATTATAAAACATTTGGGCCATTGCCCCATTTCATGAAAAACATATGAGCATAGGGAGCACCACCCAGTGGATACTCGCACATACAATTCTGGTGGCTATTAATAAGAAAAAACCTATAGCAATTAAGCTATTTCTGTTCTGTGTACTATCTGGAGCGTCCCCCAATGGATTCGAGTACTATGAGATCACCCCCTTTTCTCGGTAGGTCGTATCTCAACTTCTGTTTGGTTTTACTTAGCCAAGGGAGTCACTTCTACTTAAAATTTGGAGATCCCCGTCTCTTTTTAACGGTTCTTCTCCTCTTAAACTTAGAGATCCCCGTCTCTTTTTAACGGTTCTTCTCATATTCGTGTATGTAGATCATCTCTTTCTGTATGCTATCTATACAAATATGAGATGAAATTTCTAGGTCCCAATCATGGTTAATCTAATTTTAAGCATGTCACTCTTGATTTGGCCATATAGAGCCTACTAGCTTAAAATTAAACAACAAACACGGTGTTTTCATAAACTTTCTTCATCAATCGATTGGATGTTTTACCATCCCAAATTATGGCTCAACCGTGGAAATCCCAACGGCCGTCCCATACCGACAGTTGGTCAATCGATTATGGACCTATCTATTTGCAGCACATATATGTAAGATACTTACTCTTCTCTTTTCTATGTTATTTCTCTCTACCCTTAGCTCATATTACATTCTAAACTTTGAACATAATGTTTAAGCATGTCATGGGGCATTTGAAATCCTTTTTGAAGTGTTAAAGAAGGAACTTTTGGAAAACAAAGTGTTTCAAGTTCATTTCGTAAATTTGACAACTTTGTAAACCCATAACATGTTCTATAAAACTCCAAAAATTCTGAAATAATTATGACATGTTTAGGAATATAAAATATAAATGTCTGCCAAATCTTAGCTCAAAACTCACATGTTGGCCCCCTCAAAATCAAGTTTAACAGTAGCGGTCTGATGTGACAGGGGAGCAGACCGGACTTTTGTAAATTCTTGCCAAAACCATACCTAATGAGTTGCAGATGATGTGAGAATTTCCAGATCCCATACTAAGGATCTTAGGAATCTACATATAAAATTTTAGCCTTTAAATCCTTCATTTGGTACCTCAACAAGTAAATGAAAGTATAAAAACCAGTAAATATTTTTCTGCATAAGTTCTTGAAATTCAGAGGTGCAAAATGGGTAGCAAACAGGATCCAAAATTAATGAAATTTGGCAATCATAATCTTTAATGTGTCTAGTGTTAGGCTGCCAAATTTCAAGATTTTTGGAGCACATTAAGTATGTTTTTCACATTTATCTTCATGCAAGTCGACTGCTATAACATACCAGTCGACTGATTCGTCTCTGTTTCGTTTCTGGACACGAAAGTCGACTGGTTTGAGCTGGCAGTCGACTGGTATGTTCTTGGCATGAATTCTGGGCAGAAAAGAACATGGAAGTCGACTGGTTTGGCCCACAAGTCGACTGCTACAGTAATTTCTGGGTTTTTAAAGTATATTTACTCAAGAATTCAACCAAGAATCCTACCATTCAAGTCATGGAAGTTTTATAAATTTGTTTTCTATCATTAACACGTTAAAACCCATGAAAAACTAGCCCCGAAACATGGTTAAACAAGCTTAAATCTGAATTTGAAGCTCAAACCCATACCCATTTCCTTACCCTTCTAAATTATGTAATTTCCAGCTAAAATCCAAGCATGCATTCATCATCTACATCCATTCTATGTTCGAAAATCGTAAGGAAGCAGTTTTAAACCTCTCAAATGGCTCAGAAATCCGAAACTCATTTTTGGAACATTTCTTGAAAATCCTAACTTGAAAATTAGAGAGGTTGGTAGTTTGATTACCTTGTTTTGAAGCTCAAGTCTTGGCTTGTTGGTGTTCAGCTGAGTTTCTACGGTTCAATCCTTGCTGAAAATCGGATTCCCAAGCTTGAACCCTCTCTAGAGTTCTCCTCCTTCTCTCTAACTCCTTCTCTCTCTAAAAGTGATGAAGTGTGAGTGAAATGGTGGTGTTGCCACCTTACCTAGGCGTGTAAGGGCTGGTGGCAAGGGATTTGGGAGAAATTCATTTCTCTCCCTCACCCACCAACTTTCTCTTGCACTTTAGCCCTTTTCTTTTTACTCCCTTCTCAATTCTTTCCTTAAACTAGTGCATTTCTATATGCTTTCTAAATGCAACAATCAATGTCAAGCACAAGCGTCGAGTTAGATTTAGTTAACAAACAATTATTCCATTAACTGAAAAAGACGGATGTTACAATCCCCCCTCCTTATTAAAAATTTCGTCCTCGAAATTTGAAGCATACCTACTCTAATCATTCTAGATATGACTTTCTCATATCTTTTCTCCTTTAGGTTGCTTCTTAAGAAGAGGAATCATCCTACATCACCCTTTTCCAATTTGAAATAATCCTACTTATCAATCCACTGAGTTTCATTTTTTTTTTCAATCTTTTAGGTTTTTAGGATGTAAGTCAAATGCTCCACCATTGAGCTACATCCATCCCTTAGTTTTCAATGGTTTTTTGTACTTTCAATAAGACAGATTTACCTATCTTGAACTCTACACTCGTTCTTGGAATAATAGTATTCCATCAAATGACTATTTGAACCCTTTTGAGTCCGTTAAAAATCTAAGAATTCATTCTCTTTCTTTCCAAGCTTCTATTCTTTTGATCCCTATGGTTACATTCTATCCGGTAGAACTATGATGGAAGGATTTAAATGCCTATTCTTCTCTATTAACCTTAGCTTTTTAACTCACAGTTGAGACATGTGTGGAGACTTTCTTCTCAAGGTATATCTGACCACATTTTCTTTTCGTCGATGGTACTTCAATTTGAAGTCGTAGTCCTTTAAGAACTCCATCCATCTCATTTTTCTCAAGTTTTACTACCTCTCTTGGCAGTGATATATGAGACTTTTATGGTCACTACATACCTTAAACTTACTCCAATGAAAATAATGTCCCATATCTTCATGGAAAAACTATGACTGCTACTTCTAGATTGTGCGAAAGGAATGTTCCTCTATATGAGATCTCCATGGTTTAGAGACATAGGTCACTACCCTCTTTTCTTATTTTAACACACAATCTAATCTCTTCTTGGTTGTGTCAGTGGAAAAACTCAATCTCTCTCAAAGAATCAAGTGTTACTAAGGGAGGTGTGGTAACCTTTTCACTTGGTGTTTGGAAGCTATTCTCATATCCTAGAGTTTATGCAAAAGGTACCTCCTTTCTAGTTCACTTAGTTCAAAGGCAATGCTATATGTAAAATCCATTGAATGAACTTCTATAGCAACTACCTAATACAAGGAAATTAAAGATTTCGTCACTGTCTCTCTAAGTTCGCTATTGCACTCCTATTACTAGGATCTACATCTACTAATTTCTTAGAGATCACATATCCTAAGAATTTTACTTCATCTAGCCAAAATTCGCGGTTTGTAAGCTTTGTGTACAACTGCTTTTTCCTAAGCACTTGTAGCACAATCCTAAGATGCTCTTCCGTATTCATAGAATACACAAATATATCATCAATAAACGCTACTACGAAGAAATCAAGGTCGGGTCTAAGATGTAACTCATGTAATCCATGGAAATAGTTGGAACGTTTATCTGAACTAAAGGCATTACAAGGTATTCATAATGCACTGATCTGATTCTAAAACACCTTAGGAATGTCTCTAGTCTTAACTCTGACTTGATACTACTCTGACCTCAATTCAATCTTAGAGGATAATGTGACTCCTCTTAGTTGGTCTAAAGGATCGTCTATCTTAAGGAGTGGGTACGTGTTCTTCACAATAACCCGGTTAAGCTGACTATATTCAATATACTTCCTAAAATTAACATCTTTTGGCTTCCCAAGTAGCCATGGTGATGCACTAGGTTCGATGAATTGTCTACTTAAGATCCTCTACCTGGGTTTTATTTCACCTAAATCAGGAGAAGACATTCTGTATGGCGCTATAGAGATCAGTCCCATTCCAGGGATCAACTCTATAAAGACACAACTTCTCTTTTGGGACAAAAACAAGTTATCTCTTTCGGAAAGACATCGGGAAAATCCATTGCAATTCAGGACCATAAAATTTTTAGATAACTAGTTCATTCCTAACCGATCTAAATGATAATCTATTTTAGGTAATGAGTATTCTCCTTTATGATAACCTTGTTCGATTACCTATGCTTGACTCCTAACCTAAGACTCTTTTCTTTCTTCTTCAAAAGTGACACTAGCATGTTCCTTGTGATTTACTAGGACAATTGAACGATCAACTTAAAAAGTTCTCCATGTATTTAGTTTACTTAATTCAAGAGGGAATACTCTTTATGGTGCTATGAAGATTGGTTCCATTCCAAGAAACAACTTCATAGAGAATCCTACTCCTCTCTAAAGTGGGAGATTAGTTATCTCCTCTGGAGCTACACTAAAATAATCCACCAATACAAAATACTTTCTAGACGCGCGGAATGTCATGATAAGAGGGACATAGAAATGTTACTCGCTAAATCTTACCAGTAGAATTCGTTGGTTACTCATCACTATTCAGGGTCATTTGGTTCTAGACACTTTATTAATTCCTAACCCCATACTAGTGTTCAACATAAGCAATCAAACAAAATCAATCAACAAAAGATCAATCATCCACAATAAAAATTCCGCATATAAGTCCAAAGGGACAACAACATTCTCAAACTTAGAGTTCCATGTAGTTTTCGGATACATGACTCTTCCATGATCCATCGAGGTTCACTCTAGATGAGAAAAAGGACTTGATCAATCATCTCATCATACAAAGTATGACCATAATAAAACTACATGAAAAATCTAACTCCTTTCTTGTTTCTCAACAAGAAACTGTTTCTTTAGGGATACCTTATCAAGAGTACCCTAAGTATGTTAGTCACCCTAATATTACTTCAACAACCTGTTCACCTCCTACCACAATCATCCTTTCAAACAAATCTAGAAAATGTAAACAATCATAACTTGTCTCAACATAGAAATTTCAAACATCTCCTCAATAATTTTATATTCAGCTCACACTTAAAAGGGAAGTCTATGCCTTTGAAAAATTAAATTCAATCCACCTATGGTAGCTTGAGTTTCTGTGGACTTTTTGGCTGCTACTACTAGTCATTCCTACTTCTTCAATACCACATGAGGACTTGGGTTATGGCATGCCAAGCCTTTTGGAGAACACAAAATTCTAATAAGGTCACCCAAAGTTCCTTACTCCATTTCAACATTCATCCTAAGTGGAATCATATCTCACTCCACAAAACAAATATGATTGAGGTAGCTAATCTCAATAATACTTGTTAAGTAAGGAGACTTGACCCATTAAGAATGTTGTCTACTCAAACCTAATACTCCTTTCCTCAAGTCAAACCAGAATACAAGAGAGTTCCACTGTGTGCATTCAGTTAACTAACCTGATTCAAGCCTTTCTATGAGGAATCTAAATCCTTATTGCTTAGTTTGAACATTTCTAGTCAGTTCTAACCAAGATATGGTAGGCTCTGGTACCATGACTGTAACACCCCAATTCCAGACCCTTTAGAAATCAGAGTTTGAGTATAAAGAACATATCTTTGATCGAGAACCGGTATGTTACCTCTCTCCTTCTACCCGAATTTATTAACACTTTTTCCATATTGATTAAATAGGTGAAACTAGTTAGGGTTCTATCTCTCGGGTATCTCTCGCGCATACTTAAAACACGGAAGCATACAAACAATCATCCATAATAATCCATGATTAAAAACTTCTTCGTACTTATATTATGTATATATACAAATATATTCGAAATATAGTCATACACATATATTCTTACTTATATACATCACAATACAAAATCCTTATCTTCATCCCTTATCTATGCATGTAAAAAATATGGCATTTAACCTTCCCAAAAATATACCTAAGGTTAATGGCTCAAAGGGACAAACATTTCAACATATACAAAATGAAAATATATGCATCTAGACTATCTTGTCCGCTTCTTTTCAAAAGTCAGGCTATCCATCGCTCCAACCCCGTCTCGTAGGCATTTGGGTACCTAATCAGCTGATACACACCAACGTAATGAGGATAAACCCCAGCAATCAAAACTACCTGTTTCAAACTCATTGTTGTGTACCACTGTGCCTTGCACAGAAATCTCTGCATTCCTTTCTTATCATATATATAAAACATGGATGTGATGTTTAACTTAAAACTTATGCATGTCATACTCTTCATAAAACATTTAGCATGGAAATTCTTACATGTTAGGGCATATGAAATGGAATGGCATGCTTACATGTCATAAAACATTTAATATGAGCACATACTTCTTAAACATGATCTTACATGTTTGAATGGTAGAGAAATAACAACATTATAAAACATATGGGCCTTTGCCCCATTTCATGAAAAACATATGAGCATAAGAAACCTTAAACCCTAAATCCTAAACCTTGAACTCCAATCTCTAAACCCTACACTCGAAACCTTAAACCCTAAACCTTAAACCCTAAACCAGAAATCCTAAACCCCAAACCCTAAACCCTAAACCCTGAACCCTAATCCCTAATTTTGAAACCCTGGACACTAAACCCAAAACCCTAACCTTTATACACTAAGCCATAAATCCCAAACCCTAAACCCTTAATCCCAAACCCTAATCCCTAAACCCCAAACCTTAAACCTTAAACTCCAAACCATAAACCATAAACCCTAAACCCAAAATTCCAAACCGTAAAACCTAAACCCTAAACCCCAAACCTTAAATCGTAAATTCCAAACCATAAACCCTAAACCTTATACCTTAAAACCTAAATCCCAAACCCTAGACCTTAAACCGTAAAACCTAAACCCAAAACTGTAATTCCTAAATCCAAAATCATAAACACTAAACCCTAAACCAGAACTCGAATCTGTAAATTGTAAGCCCTAAACCCCAAAACCCTAAGCCCGAAATCGTAAACCCAAAACCAGAAACCCTAAACCAAAACCCTAATCCCAAAATCCAAAACCCTAAACCCCAAATGCTAAATCCCAAACCCAAAACACTAAAGACTAAATCCTAAACCATACACCCAAAACCCTAAAACCTAAATCCCAAACCCTAGACCCTAAACCCTAAACGTTAAACGTAAAACCCTAAATCCTAAATACTAAATCCTAAACCCTAAACCCAAATCCCAAATCCAAAACCCTAAAAACTAAACCCTAAACCCAAAACCTTAAATCCTAAATCGTAAACCCTAAACCCTAAATCCTAAACCAAAACCCTAACCCCAAAATCCAAAACCCTAAACACTAAAGCCTAAAGCCTAAACCCTTTTTGCTAAATCCAAAACCCTAAACAGTAAACACTGAACCCTAAACCCTAAACCTTAAACAATAAACCCAAAACCCTAAACCCTAATTCCCAAAACCTAGACCCTAAACCCTAAAGCCAAAACCATAAACCCTAAATACTAAATCCTAAACCCTAAACCCCAAGCCCAAAACAAAAAACTTTAAACCCTAAACCCTATCCAAACCCTACAACATAAACCCTAAACCCAAAACCCTAAATCCTAAATCGTAAACCCTAAAACAAAATCCTAAAAGCCAAGACCCTAAATCCTAAACCGTGAACCCTAAACACTAATCCCTAAACCCTATACCCTATACCCTAAACCCTGAACCCTAAATCCTAAATCCTATATCCTAAATGCCAAACCCTAAACGTAAAACCATAAACCAAAACCTAAAACCCAAAAGATAAAACGTAAACCCTAAATACCAAACGCCAAACCCAAGACACTAAATCACAAACCCTAAACCCTAAACCATAAACCATAAACATAAAATCGTAAACCCTAAACCCTAAACCCTAAACCATAAACCCTAAACCCTAAATCCTAAACTGTAAACCACAAACCTTAAACCATAACGTCAAAACCCTAAATCCCAAACCCTAAGCACTAAACCTTAAATTTCAAACACCAAACCCCAAACACTAAATCCTAAACCCCAAATGCCAAACCTGAAACCCTAAATCCTAAACACGAAACCCTAAACCTTAAATCCTAAACCCTAAAACCTGAACTCCAATCCCAAAACCCTAAGCCTTAACCCCTAAACCATAAACCCTAAACCTTAAGTCCTAAACCCCAAACCTTAAACCCTAAATCCAGAACCCTATTCCCTAAATTTAATACCCTGAACACTAAAACCAAAACCCAAAACCCTTCACCTTATACGCAAAACCCTAAATCCCAAACCCGAAACCTTAAACCCTAAACCCAAAATCATTATCCCTATGTCCCAAGCCATAAACTCTAAAACATAACTCAAAACTGTAAATTGTAACCCCTAACCCCTTTACCATAAACACTAAACCCAAAAGCTCAATTGCCAAATCCCAAAACAGTAAAACCCAAAGCTTATACCCTAAACCCTAATCCCAAAATCCAAAACCGTAGACTCTAAATCCTAACCCCAAACCCTAAACACTAAATATCAAACCCTAAACACTAAACCCTGAAGCAACACCCAAATCCCAAAATCCTAAACCCTATTTATTAAATCCCAAACCCTAAACACTAAACACTATACCCAAAACCAAAAACAGAAAACCGAAAACCGAAAACCCTAAACCCTAAATCCCAAACCCAAACACTAAACCCTAAACCCTAAACCTTAAATCATAATAAAAAACATAAACCCTATACTTTAAGCCCCAAATCCTAAACCTTAAATCCTAAACCCGATACCCAAAAACCTAAACACTAAACCATAAACCCAAAACCCAAAACCCTGAACCTTGAATCTTAAACCCTAAACCCAAAACCCAAAGCCCTAAAGCCTAAAACCAAAAGCCTAACCTTTAAATCCTAAACCCCAAACCCTAAACCTTACACCCTAAATTCTGAACGCTAAACACCAAACCCTAAACCCTAAAACTTCACCACCAAACACCGAACCTTCAACCCAACACCCAATATCTAAGACCCTAGACCATTAAGAGGAAACCCAAAACCCTTAACCCTGAACTCCAGTACCCAAACCATAGATGCTAAACCCCAACCCCCAAATCCCAAAACCCTAAACCCAAAATTGTAAATTCTAAACCCTAAACCCCAAAAGGAAACCCTTAAACCATAAACCCTAAGGCCCAAACCCCAAGTCTCAAACCCTAAACCAAAAATCCAAAACCCTAAATCCTAAATCCTAAATCCTAAACCCTAAACCAAAACCCTAAACCTTAAATCCCAAACCCTGAACACTAAACCCTAAACCTTATACCTTAAACTATAAAACCCAAAATCTAAAACCCCAAATCCCAAACCCTTAACCCTAAACCCCAAAACCAAAACCATAAACCCTAAATCACAAACCCTAAACCATAAACCATAAACCCTAAACCCTAAACCTTAAACCTTAAACCATAAACACAAAACCCTGAACCATAACCCCAGAACCCAAAACTTTAAACCCTAAACCCTAAGGCCTATATAAAAAATGCCAAACCCTAAACCTTAAATCAGAAACCCTAAATAATATACCTTAAACGCCAAACCCCAAACCCTAAATCCTTTACTCCAAACCCCAAACCCTAAACTCAAAATCTAAAACCCTAAACTCGTAAGACCAAATGCTAAAACCTAAAACATAAACCCCAAACCATAAACCCTAAACCCTGAACTTTAATCCCCAAGCCCTGGACCATAATCCCCAAAACTCAAAAGACTAAACCCGAAATTGTAAAATGTAAACCCTAAAGCCTAAACCACAAACCATAGACACTAAACCCTAAACCCTAAATCCTAAACCCCAAACCCTAAACCCTAGATCCAAAACCCTAAACCTTAAATCATAAACCCTAAATCCAAAATCATAATTCTTAAATCCTAAACCCAAAACCCTAAATCCTAAACCTTAAACCATAACCCATAAACCTAAAATCTAAAACCCTAAATCACAAACCCTAAACCCTAAACCCAAAATCTGAAATCCTAAACCTAAACCCTTAAGACGAAACTTTAAACACTACATCCTAAACTGCAAACCCTAAACCCTAAACCATGAACTTCAGTCCCCAAACCCTAGACCACAAACACCAAACCCAAGTACCCAATAGCCTAAACCCGAAATTGTAAACTGTAAATCCTAAACCCTAAACCCCAAACCCCAAACTCTAAACACTAAACCCTGAACCCAAAACCCTAAATCCTAGATCCTAAAACCTAAACCCAAAACCCAAAACCCTAAATCCTAAAGCCTAAACGCCAAAACCAAAACCCTAGACCCTAAACCTTAAACCATAAACCTAAAACCTAAAAGCCTAAATCACAACCCCTAAACACTAAATCCCAAATAAAAAACCCAAAACACTACATCATAAACCCTAAACCCTAAATAAAAAACCATAAACCTGAAACCCTAAACCATAAACCTCAAACCCCAAACCTTAAACAATAAATCCTAAATCCTAAACCCTAAACCCCAAGCCCCAAACGCTAAACCCTATGCCTTAAACCATGAACCTAAAACCTAAAATCTTAAATCACAATCCCTAAACACTATATCCCAAATCCAAAACCCAAAACCCTAAATCACAAACCCTAAACCCTTAACCATAAACCATAAACACAAAACCCTAAACCCTAACCCATAAACCATAAACACTAAACCCTAAATCCTAAACCCCAAACCGAAATCTCTAAGCCATAAACCCTAAACCATAAATACTAAATCCCAACCCATAAACACTAAGCCTTAAACCTCAAACCCAAAGCCCCAAACACTAAATCCTAAACCCTAAATGCTAAACCCTAAACACGAAACCCTAAACCCTAAACTAAAAATCCTAAACCCTAAACCTTGAACTCTAATTACCAAACCCTAAACCCTAGACCCTAAACCGTAAATGCTAAACCCCAAACTCTAAACCTAAACTTAAGATCCTTATCCCTAAAATTAAAAACCTGAGACCTAAACCCAAAGCCCCTAACCATATACCCAAATCTCTAAATCTCAAATGCTAAACCCTAAACTCCAAACCCTATACACTACAACTTAAACCCCAAACCCTAAATCCTAAACCCTAAACCCTAAACCGAAAACCCTAAATCCTAAATCCCAAACCCTAAACCCTATAACCTAAACCCTAAATCCTATATCCTAAACCCTAAATCCTAAACCCAAAACCCTAAACCCTAAACCTTAAATCACAAACCCTAAACCCTAAACTATAAACATAAAACCCTAAACCCAAAATCCCAAACCATAAACCCTAAATCGTAAACCCCAAACACTAAACCCTAAACCCTAAATCCCAAACCCCAAACCTAAACGCTAAACCATAAACATAAACCCTAAATCCTAAACCCTAAACACTAAACCCTTCAAACCCCAAGCGCCAAAAGCCAAATCCTAAACCCTAAATGCCAAACCCCAATCCCTAATCCCTAAACCCTAAACCCAAAACCCTTAACCTTAATTCCTAAACCTTAAACCCTGAACTCCAATCCCCAACCCCCAAAACCCAAAACTCTTAATCCGAAACTCGAAGCTGTAAACTGTGAACCCCAAATCCCAAACCCTAAACCCTGAACCCTAAATCCATATTCCTAAATCCCATACACTAAATCCTAAATCCTAAATCCCATACCATAAACCGGAAACCCTAAACCATATACCATAAACCAAAAATCCTAAACCAAAAACACAAAACCCTAAACTTTAAAACCAAAACCTTAAACACTATATCGTAAATGCCAAACCCTAAACCATAAATCCTAAACCCTAAATTGGAAACCCTACACACTAAACCTTAAACTCGAAACCCGAAACCCTAAATCCTTAACCTCAAACCCCTAAACCCCAAACCCCAAACCCTAAACCATAAACCCAAAACGTTAAATTACAAACCTTAAACCCTAAACCCTAAACCCCAATTGCTAAACCCCAAGCACCAAACGTAAACCCTAAACCCAAAACCCGAAACCTAAATCTTTAAACCCAATACCATAAACTCTAAATCCCAAACCCCTAACCCTTAACCCTAAACTCTAAATATCAAAACCTAAACACTAATCCCTAAAGCCTAATCGCTATACCCTAAACCTAAAATCCAAAACCCTAAAACCTAAGGCCAAAATCGTAAACCTTAAACACTAATCCCTAAACCCTAAATCAAAAACTCAAAATTGTAAATAGTAAAACTTAAACCCCAAACCCCAAACCCTAAACCCTAAACACTAAATCTTAAACCTTAAACCCTGAACTCCAATCCCCAAACCATAAATGCTAAACCCCAAACCCTAAACCCAAACCCCTAAACCCTTAACCCCAAACCCTAAACCCTAAACCCTAAAGTCTAAATAGTAAACCCTAAACCCTAAACCTTAAATCCTAAATCCCAAACCTTAAACCCTAAACCTAAAACCATAATCCAAAAATTTTAAACCCTAAACAAAAAACATTAAACCAAAAACTGTAAACCCTAAATCCTGAACCCTAAAACCGTTAACCCTAAACCCAAAACCCTAATTCGTAATTCTGAAACACTAAACACAAAACCGTAAACCATAAACTCAAACTGTAAAATGTAATCCCTAAACCCTAAACCCCAAACCTTAAACACTAATCCCTAAATTCGAAACCTTAAACCCTAAACCCTAAACCCCAAACCTTAAACCCTAAACTCCAAACCATAAACCCTAAACCTTATACCCTAAACCCTAAATCCCAAACCCTAAACCTTACACCCTAATCCCTAAACCCAAATCCTATATCCCTAAATCCAAAATCCTAAACACTAAACCCTAAATCCTAATCCCTAAACCCAAAACCATAAACTCTAAATCCTGAATCCTAAACCTTAAACCCTAAATTTTGAACCCTAAACACCAAACCCTAAACCCTAAACCTAATTCCAAAATCTATAACCCTAAACCCTAAACGCTTAAGAGCAAACCCTAAACCCTGAAATCCAAACCCTAGACCTTAGACCCTAAACGCCAACCCCCAAAACACAAAACCCTAAACCCTAAAGCCAAAATTGTAAATTGTAAACCCTAAACCCCATAACAAAAACCCATAACCCTAAACCCTAAACCACAAACCCTAAGCCCTAAACCCTAAATCCTAAACCCCAAATGCTAAATCCTAACCCTAAACTAAAACCCTAAACCCTAAATCCCAAACATTAAACACTAAATGCTAAACCTTAAACCTTAAACTATAATCCCAAAACCTAAAATGCAAAATCCCAAACCCTAAACCATAAACCCCAAATCCAAAACCCTAAACACTAAATCAGAAACCCTAAACCCCAAACAATAAACCATAAACCCAAAACCCTAAACCCTAAATCCAAAACATTAAACCCCAAACCCTAAACCCTATATCGTAAACGCCAAACCCTCAAGCCTAAACCATAAACACTAACCCCTAAATGGGAAACCCTAAACACTAAACCTTAATACCAAAACCCCAAACCCTAAATCCTTAACCTGAAACACGAAACCCCAAACCAGAAACCCTAAACTCTAAACATGAAATCCTAAACATTGAATCCTAAACCTTGAACTCGAATCCCCAAAAGCCCAAACCCTGAACTCAAAACTGTAAACAGTAAACCCTAAATCCCAAACAGTAAACCCAAAACCCTAAAACCTAAACCCCAAGCCCCGAACACTAAACCCAAAACCATAATCTTTATATCCCAAACCGTAAACATTAAACCGTAAATCATAAACTCGAAACTGTAAATTGTAAACCCTAAATCCTGAACCGTAAACTCAAAACCTCAAATATAAACTCTAAACTCTAATCCCTAAACCCAAAACCCTACAATCTAAATCCTAAACCCCAAACCCTAAACCCTAAACGCAAAATCTAAACCCTAAATATTAAACCTAAAACACTAAACCCTAAACCGTAAATCAAAAACTTCAAACTGTAAATCAGAACCTTAAACCCCAAACCCCAAACAATAAATCTTAAACCCCAAACCCTAAACCTTAAACCCTAAACCCTAATCCAAAAACCCTAAATCCCAAAACCATAAACCTTGAACCCCAAACCCCAAACCCTAAACCCTAAATTCTAAACCTCAAACCCTAAACCTTAAACCCTGAACCTAAAGCCCTAATCCCTAAATTTAAAACCCTAAACCTTAAACCCTAAACCATAATCCTTAAACCATAAACCCTGAATCCCAAACCCTAAAACCCTTAACCCTAAACCCAAAACCTTAATTCCTAAATCCTAAACCCTAACCCATAAACTCAAATTGTAAATTGCAAACCCTAAACCCAAAACCCTAAACCCTAAACCCTAATTGCTAAGTCCTAAACTCTAAACTCTAAACCCTAAACCCTAAATTCAAAAACCTAAACCCAAAACCCTAAACCCAAAACCCTAAACCCTAAATACTAAATCCTAAACCCAAAACCCTAAATTCCAAAACATAAAGATTAAACCATAAACCCTAAACTTTAAACCATAAACTCAAAAACATAAACCCTAAATCCCAAACCCTAAACTCTAAACCCAAAACCATAAACTTTAAATCCTAAACCCTAAACCCAAAACCCTAAACACTAAACCATAAACCCAAAACCCTAAACCCAAAACCCTAAACCCTAAACCTAAAACCCTTAAGCCAAAAGGCTAAAAGCTAAACTATAAACCCTAAACCCTAAACCTTAAACCTTAAACCCTAAATTCTGAACCCAAAGCACCAAACCTTAAACCCTAAACCCTAATCCCAAAATCTAAAACCCTATACCCTAAACGCTTTAGAGAAAACCCTAAACCCCGAACTCCAAGCCCCAAACCCTAGATGTTAAACGCCAACCCCTAAAGCCCTCAACCCTAAAGCCAAAATTGTAAATTGTAAACCCTAAACCCCAAAACGAAAATCCTAAACCCTAAACCCTAAACCACAAAACCTAAACCCAAATCCAAAATCTTAAATCCCAATCGCTAAGCCCTAAACCCTAAATCCTAGACCCCAAATGCTAAATCCTAACCGTAAACTAAAACCCTAAACCATAAATCCCAAACATTAAACACTAAATGCTAAACCTTAAACCTTGAACTATAAACCCAAAAGCTAAAATGCTAAATCCCAAACCCTCAACCATAAACCCCAAATTCAAAGCCCTAAACCATAAATCCCAAACCCTAAACCCTAAACAATAAACTATAAAGCCAAAACCCTAAAACTTGAACCCTAAACCCTAAACCCAAAACTATAAAACCAAAACCCTAAACCCTATATCGTAAACGCCAAACCCTCAAACCTAAACCATAAACACTAACCCCTAAATGGGAAACCCTAAACACTAAACCTTAATACCAAAACTACAAATCCTAAATCCTTAACCTGAAACTCGAAACCCCAAAGCAAAAACCCTAAACTCTAAACATGAAATCCTAAACCTTGAATCCTAAACCCAAAACTCGAATCCCCAAAAGCCCAAACCCTGAACTCAAAACTGTAAATAGTAAACCCTAAATCCCAAATGTAAACCCAAAACCCTAAAACCTAAAGCCCAAGCCCCGAACACTAAACCGAAAACCATAATCTCTATATCCCAAACCGTAAACATTAAACCATAAACCTTAAACTCGAAACTGTAAATTGTAAACCCTAAATCCTGAACTGTAAACCCAAAACCCCAAATATAAACTCTAAACTCTAATCCCTAAACCCAAAACCCTACAATCTCAATCTTAAACCCCAAACCTTAAACCCTAAACACTAAATATCAAACCCTAACCACTAAGACCTAAACCATAAACCCTAAACCCTAAACGCAAAATTTAAACCCTAAATATTAAACTTTAAACACTAAACCCTAAATCATAAATCAAAAACTTCAAACTATAAATCAGAACCTTAAACCCCAAACCCCAAACCATAAATCCTAAACCTCAAACCCTAAACCCTAAACCCTAAACCTTAATCCTTAAACCCTTAAACCTTGAACTCTAATCCCCAAACCCTAAATGCTAAACCCCAAACCCCTAGACCCAAAACTGTAAACTATAAACAGTAAACTCAAAAACCCAAAACCCTAATCCCCAAACTCTAAACCTTGAACCCTAAACCCCAAATCATGAACCCTAAATTCTAAACCTCAAACCCCAAACCATAAACCCTGAACCTAAAACCCTAATCCCTAAATTTAAAACCGTAAATAGTAAACCCTAAACCCTAAACCATAATCCTTAAACCATAAACCCTGAATCCCAAACCCTAAAACCCTTAACTGTAAACCCAAAACCTTAATTCCTAAATCCCAAACCCTAACCCATAAACTCAAATTGTAAATTGCAAACCCAAAACCCTTAACCCAAACCCCTAAACCCTAAACCCTAAACACTAATCCTAAAATGCTAAATCCTAAATACTAAACCCCAAACCCTAAACAAAAAACTTTAAACCCAAAACCCAAGACTTGACACCCTAAATTCAAAACCCTAAACCCGAAGCTCTAAATTCTAGTCCCTAAACACAAAACCCTAAACCCAAAACTATAGACCATAATCGTTAAACCCCGAACCCTGAACCTTAAATCGCATACTCAAACCCTAAAGCCTAAATACCAAAGCCTAAACCCTAAACGAAAAATCCTAAATCCTAAACCCTGAACTCCCAACACTAAACCCTATCCCGAGTCCCCATACCTTAAACTGTAAACTGTAAACCTTAAACTGTAACCCCTAAACTTGAAACTCAAAACCCTAAACCCTGAGCCCCAAATTCCAAACCCTAACCCTAAACCCTAAACTCTAACCCATAACCCAAACACGAAACTCCAAACCCTAAATCTCAAACACTAAATTCGAAACACTAAACACTAAACCCTGAACCCAAATCCCTTAAACCATAAACCCATAATTGTAAACGGTGAACCCTAAACTCCACACCCCAACCCTAAACCCTAAATCTGAAACCCCAAACCCCAAACCCAAAACCCTAAAACCTAAATTGAAAACCCTAAATCGTAAATTCAAAACCCAAAACTCTAAACACCAAACACTAGACCCTAAACCCAAAACCTTAAATGCAAAACCCTAAAAACTAAACTCTCAACCCTAAATCCAAACCCTAACCGCTAATCCCAAAACCAAGTACTTGATACTGTAAACCCTAAACCCTAACCCCGAAATTGTAAATCCTAAACCACAAACCCTAAATTGTGAACCCAAAACCCAAAACCCCAAACCATAAACCCTAAACCCTAAACCCGTAACCCAAAATCCTAAACCCTAAACCCTAAATCTTAGACCCTAAACCCTAAACCCATAACCATAAATGCTAAACACTAAATCCTATACCCTAAACCCTAAACCCTAAACCATAAATTCTAAACCCTAAACCCCAAACTCTAAACCGTAAACGCTAAATCCCAAACCCTAAACACTAAACTCTAAACCCTAAACATTAAATCTAAAACCCTTAAACCACAAACTCAAAATTGTAAATTGTAAACCCTAAATCCCAAACCCCAAACCGTAAACCCTAAATCCCAAACCCAAACCCTAAATCTGAAACCCTAAATCCCAAACCCAAAACCCTAAATCGAAAACGCTAAACCCTAAACCCTAAACCAAAACCTTAAAACCTAAATCCCCATCATTAAACACTAAACCCTAAACCTTAAACCTTAAACTATAAACCTAAAACCTAAAATGCTAAATCCCAAACTCTAAACCATAAACCCCAAATCCAAAACCCTAAACCCTAAATCACAAACACTAAACACTAAACCATAAACCCAAAACGCTAAACCCCAAATCCCAAACCCTTAATAATAAACCTTAAACCCCGAACACTAAATCTCAAACCCGAAACCCTAAGCCCTAAACCCTAAACCCTGAACTGCAATCCCCTAACTCTTTATGTAACATCGTGAAATTTAAAATAAAAGTCTAACTGACTATTCTTGCTTGGACTTTTTTATTTTAAGTGTTTCTGTGACTGATTGCGCTTGCAAAAAGGATAAGGAACCCTAATTAGCAGGGGAGAAGCTTAGGACTGAAGAAAAGTGGCATTGAAAGCCCTAATGCAAACCCCAGGGACTATATTGATAGGAGTTTTAAACCCTTTTGAATTAGGTTAGCTGAACTGAGCAAGAAAGACCAATTTCACCTAGGTTTGGTAATCCAAGACACTCTAGGGACACCCTAAGATCTAAATGAGCACACCCAATCACAAGACCAACTCTGGATCGTCATATTTTCTCCAGTAGAAATTAAGGAACCAAATTGAAGGAAAAATGATTTTTAGGCATTTAGACCTAAACTAGGTTTAACTGAGAAAGAAAAGCTTCATGACCCTAAAATACGAAACTAGAACACCATAGAAATGGTTTAAGAACACTTGACACTAAGAGAAACCATGATTTCCTACTTTACCATGAAAAAGAAAATAAGGATTAAATTGGAAAGAATTCAAAAATGGGTTAAGTCACTCTATCCTCCAATTAAGGCCACTAAAACCTTATTTAAGCCAGCCAAACGAGGCCTTAATTACTGCCAGCACATCTGATCAATTGTCCACTTAAGGACTAAGCAGAATTGGAGCTGAGACACTTAGCAAAACCCATGCAAAAATCAATCATGAAGCCACATTATTCATCACCATTAGTTAAGGCAAACACCGAGTCACACACATAACCAGCAACCAAAATCGAGTTTTCTAGAGAGAAGAGTGAGAGAGAGAGAGTAAGATCAGAAGCTGAGAAACAGAGAGAGTAGCTGGGAAGCTTGAATTCAGAGGCTGAGAAGCAAGGTTGGAGGCTGAGAACTTTAAGACCCACACTAGGAAAGCTCGCTCTTACCTCTTAGCTTGGAACCGAGGCCCTACAAGGGAATTCAGCTTGCTTCTTCTCTAGAAATTGCAAGGTAACGTAGAGTTACCTATCCTCCTACCGATTATTGTCAAAAGTATCCACCAAACAAGTGGTGGTATAAGACTTTGTGTCCATATCTTTCTATTCCTAAATTCTGAGCTCTGTTTTGGCAGCAAACCTTTTAATCAGTATAATTACTTCGATTCTGAACGAAATCTTGCAAATATGGTGTCATATGAAAACTAGTTTAACCTATTTTAGGAATCCCCAAATGCATGTGCCATCCATGGTTGCTGTACAACAGTTCGCGGCTCTTAAAGCCACTATGGATGTTCGAAACTATGTTTTGGAGCAGTAAAATTGTATGTTCTGTAACTATGAATTCTTGTAAGCTAAGATTCGAATATTTTTGTAGTAACAAGCTGGCTGATATATTAATCAAATGTGATAAGTAAGGGAGGATAAATGGTAGGTTTAGTTTTTGAAACAGCCATGAAAACTTGATACCTAGAATATGAATTGTTGAAGCCTTGTGATGTGTTTCTGTTAAAATATTTTGCTGTGATCTGTGGTGAGTTAGCCTATTGTAAATTAATCTGTTATGTTATCAATTCCTGAGCATCTTGACAGTTAGGATAAAAGAAACCTTTGAGTTAAAATCCAATTACAAGAATGAATGTCATGGAATAGGTAAAATGGGACAATGCGAAGCATTATGTATTGAATTCCTTACTGTAAGCCTAATACGATCTTATTGGTGGATGATATTCTGTATTTATACTAAAATTTTTTAATTTGATAGTATGAATACAAGTACCATGTGAATTTAGATCCCAAATAGGGGAGTGAATGCAATAAGTAATGAAAATGGACTAGAAGTGTTAATTAGATATGAATTTAAGGATTTTCTCAATTCTATAAACCTGGATCAGTAGTAGGCAACAGGCCAAGCCTAGATACCAGCGACATAGAAGGGCAAGGGAAACTTAGTGGTTTAATGCTTTAAGCCCCGAAAATGATAGGATTGCTAATTACAGGCAAATATCCAATATTTGAGATCCTTAAAGTGAAATTCTGAACTGTTGATAGGATGAGGATACTTTCTGAGTTTTAGTATGTCTGAGTTTTCATTCTTAGGTCATATAGGAGTTCAGATGATTCAGAAAACACATGCCAATTGGAAAGGGCAAGAGTAGGAACCTAATTGCACTAAACTTGAGACTTTGTTCTTATAGAAGTTGGGTACTCTGGTAAGGCTGAGTAGGGCAACTACCCTACATTTCTAGTTCCCCAAAGGTTGATTTAAAACTGATTTCAAAGTTTAAACAAGTACATAAGTGACTCAAACTAGTCCTAGTGCATTTAGAGTCGTATTTCTTAAGAATTTCAAGAAAATGGTATTTTGCTACATAAGATCCAATTCTAAATTGATGAGGCTGTAAAAACCTTCTGTACATGTCACAAACTAAGACATAGTCACTAGGGTGAGGTCTCCTAAGTCCAAAAGAAATCAAAAAGGAAAAAGGGTAGTAAGAGGGACCGAAATGCAGAAAATCTGCTATTTTACAGTTTTAAACAAAAACTGGTTATTCTGGACTAAGATAGGGTAACTATTTACTCTTTCTGACCCTATATACCATTTAGGAACTTTTTAAAAGATTGTAGAGCTCCAGAATTGGCTCTGGTTGAGTTTTTGTACTCTTAGGGACTTGTTTACAAGAAATTTAAAAAGTTAGAGCTTGTGTGCAAAAACACTTGATTCTGATCTATCACGACTGTGGAAAATTGTTAAATATGTCATATTTGAGTTTGTGAAGCTTTCTGTGACTTCATTTGACAAAGAGAAAGGCCAGAGGGAAATTTGAGTCTAAATAGGGACCTATTTGAAAGAAAACTAGAAATTTTCCAAGTTCTTGTTTTGACTCAAATTCTGGTAAACTGCTTTTAAAAACCCTATGTATGTGTTAAGTGAATGATGAATGCCCCATGTATGCATTTGGAATGGATTGAAATGTTGAATATGCCCTATAATTGCAATAAATTAATAAGAGGGGACTATTTTGTAATAACATAGGCAATTAGGGGCGAAGATGTGAATTATTTACTTGAGTAGTAAGCTGAACTTGTTATTTGCACTATTTAAGTGCTCTTGATGAAGTTTCATGATATTTGGATGTTTGCATGTGAAATTGTGGAAGTTGCTTGCTGTAAAAGTAATATTTGACTTGTGGTTGACTTTGTTTGACTTGTGGTTGACTTTGTTTGACTTTATGTTGACTAAGTGCCAAAGTTGCCCTAAATGATGCATCTCATTTAAGTGTGTGGTATCCAATTCTGAAAATGAGTTTTAGCATGCATATGTGGAAACTGAAATGCCTGAGAGGGGCAAATGGTTTTGGCATGCATTGAGTTGAAAGTGATGGTTCCGTAATTGAATAAACATTACATAAAAAATATATTTTTACATACATGATCTATAAGAAAAGGACACACTAGGTTGGCTAGGAATGCATCCGGGACGTAGCTGCCTAGCAACTAGTGAGGAAATAATTCAGTCTAGAACTGGTGATCCTAAGGTTCTAACTTGTGCTCACACCGGGGGACGGCCTTGATGTTAGGTAATTGCATGTGCCTTGTTAGCAGACTTTACTTGTATTGATAAGTTGTTTTTGTCCTACTTCATTAGATTGTTTAGTGATGGTAAGGTAATGGTTTATATCAGTTCTACAGGTCCTGGAGGGGTCTGGTCTTTGGCACGACTGACCAAAGAGGAAAGATGGTATTTGAGCATCCTTTAAATGAAACTGTAGATTTGGCATGACTGACCAATGTGATGGAAAGATGGTATGAATTGGTAATTTAAAGTATTTATATCTTGTAATTGATATTTGTAAGTTAAGAACTACACTTATTAAATATGTGCGATTGATTAATGTGGAGGAAGTTTTCTATATTCTATGTAATGCAACTGGACCACTAACGAGTTTTGAAAACTGCTAGTCTATCTTACTGGAATTATATATCTCATTACGTTAGTGTGTTCAGATGCCCAGGTATCACTTGCTGCTAGAGATTGAAGTGGAGTGGGTGGAAGTGCCACTTCGGGGCCACTTCCAAGTGTTAAAGGCAGTGAACATCATCTTCTTCTTTCCCACGGAAGACCTGATTATCCCTGGGACTTAGAAGGGATGACTGATAAGTAACTGGCTGTCAGTGGGCTAACCCTTTTGGGTGTGGCTTATGAGTCACACTTTTTGGATTATGGCCTACGTGCCTGACTAACTATTTGGGCGTGCGTGCCACTACTTACTGGATTTGTATATGTAAATATATATGCTGTAGACTTAGTATATATGTGTTAGGAAATGCATGGAGGCTAGGAGCTCACCCTAAACCTCAAACTCTCAACACTAAACCCTAAACCTTAAATCTCAAACCCCAAACCCTAAATCTCAAACCAAGACCCTAATCCCTAAATTTAAAACCATAATCCTTAAAACCTAATCACTAAATCCCAAACCCTCAACCCATAACCTTTAACCCTAAACCTTACTCTCTAAATCCCAAACCCCAAACACTAAACCCTAAACAATAAACTCATAATTGTAAATAATAAACCATAAACCCCAAACTCGAAACCCCAATTGCTACACCCTAAACCGTAAACACCAAACGCTAAATCTAAACCCGAAACCCTAAACTCTAAATCCTAAAACCCAAACCCTAAACCCAAAATATCAATCCCTAATCAATAAACTCTAGAGCCTAAACCCTAAACCCAAAATCCTAAATCCTAAACACTAAACCCTAAACACTAAATCCTAAATCCTAAACCCTCAACACTAAACCCTAAACCCTTAACCCTAAATCAAAAACCCGATATTGTAAACCGTAAATTGTAAACACTAAACCCTAAACCTTAAACCCTAAACCCTAAACCCTAAATGCTAAATATCAAACCCAAAACCCTAAACCCAAAACCCTAAATGATAATTCCCAAACCCTAAACCCAAATCCTTTAAGCCATAAGCCCAAAACCCTAAACCCAAAATCCCAAACCCTAAACACTAAACCCCAAACCCCAAACCCTGAACTCTAAACCCTAAGCCCTTTCCCCAATCTCAAACCCTAAACCCTAAACCCCAAACCCTAACACCTAAACTTTTTTTTGAGGGAAAAAAACTAAACTTTAAACCACCCTAAACCCAAAACCCTATATCCTAAACCATAAACCCTAAACCATAAACCCGAAATTGAAAACTGTAAACCCTAAACACCAAACCCTAAACCTAGAACCCCTTACCATAAACCCCAAGCGCCAAACCCTGAACCCTAAACCCTTAATCCTAAACCCCAAATTCAAAACCCTAAACCAAAAACCCAAAACCCTAAATGCAAAATCTGAAACCCTAAACACTAAACACTAAACCCTAAACCCTAAACCATAAACCCAAAACCCGATACCCTAAACCTTAAACCCAAAATCTTAAACCGTAATCCCTAAACCCCAAACCCTAAACGTTAATCCCCAAACCTGAACACTAAACCCCAATCCCCATACTTTAAACTGTATACCCTAAACTCTACATTGTAAACCCTAAACTAGAAACTCGAAACCCTAAACCTTGAACCCTAAATTCCAAACCCTAACCCTAAACCCTAAACCCCGAACCATAACCCAAACCCAAAACTACAAACCCTGAATTCTAAACCATAAACACTAAACCCTAAACCCAAGACCCTTAAACCATAAACCCGAAACTGTAATTTGTAAACCCTAAATCACAAACCCCAAACCCCAAACCCTAAACCAAAAACCGTAAACCTTAACTCCTAAATCCAAAATCCTAAACTCTAAACACCAAAAGCTAGACCCTAAACCCTAGACCCTAAAATCTAAATCCTAAACCCTAAACTGTGAACTCCAATCCCCAAACCCTAATCCTTAAACCCTAAACCCTAGACAGTAAACCCAAAACCTCAAACCTTAAACCCAAAACCCTAATTCCTAAACCCTACACCCTAAACATTAAATTCTAAACCCCAAACACTAGACCATAAAGCCAAAATCCGTATCCCTAAATCCTAAATCCTAAACCCTAAATCCTAAACCCCAAACCCTAAACATAAAGCATAAACCTTAAACCCTAAATCCTAAATCCTAATCCATAAACCCTAAGCCCTATATCCGAAACCCTCAACACTAAATCCTATACCTTAAACATGAAACTGTAAACTATAGACCCTAAACTTGAAACTGAAAACTGTAAACCACAAACCCTAAACCCTAAACTGTAAACCCTAAACCCTAAACCCAAAACCCTAAAACCTAATCCCCAAAACCTAAACCCTAAACCCTAAACCTTAAGCCTAAAACCCTAAATCCAACATCCTAAACCCCAACCATAAACCATACACCCAAAACCGTAAACACTAAACCTAAACCCGAAACCCTAAACCATAAAAGTTAGACCCTAAACCCTGAATCCCAAACCCTAAACCCAAAACCCAAAAACCCTAAGTCCCAAAAACTAAACCATAAAACTTGAAAGTGTAAAAGGTAAACCCTAAATCGTAAACCCTAATCTCTAAATCACAAACGCTAAACAATAAACCATAAACCACAAACCCTAAACCCTAACCCTTAACCCCTGACCCCTTAACCCAAAACCCTAAATCCTAAACCTTAAACCTTAAACCCTAAACCCTAAACCATAAAACCCTAAACCCTAAACCGTGAATTAAAAATCGTAAACCCTATATCCCAAACCCTAAATACTAAACCCTGTACCATAAACTCGAAACTGTAAACTATAATCCGTAAACCCCAAACCTTAAACCCTAAACCCTAAACCCTAAACCGTAAATCCCAAACATTAAACCCTTTAGCCGAAACCCTAAATCCCAAATTCCAAACTATAACCATATACTTTAAACCCAGAACAATAACTGAATCCCAAAACGACTAACCCAAAACCCTTAACCCAATTCCTACATGCTAAAGCTAAATCCCAAACCCGAAACACTAAACCTTAAACCGCAACCCTAAAACCTAATCCCGAAACTATAAACTGTAAATCCTACACTCTAAACCCTAAACCCTAAATTCCAAACCCCTAACTCTAAACCCTAAACCAAAACCATAAACAAAAATTCCATACTCAAACCGTGAACCCTAAACCCAAACATAAAACCGCAAATCCAAATATGAAAACCCTAAACCTTAACCCTAAACCCTAAACCCTTAATCCCAAACCCTAACAGCTGAAACATAAACCAAAAATGCTAAACCCTAAATCCCAAAACATAAACACTAAACACTAAACCCTAAACCATAAACTCGAAATTGTAACATGTAAACCATAAAACCTAAACCCCAAACCTCAAACTTCAAACCCTAAATCCTCAATCCCTAACGCTAAACACTAAATCCTAACCGTAAACCTTAATGCCAAAACCCTAAACCTTAAATGCCAAATCCTAAACCCTAAGCCCTAAACCCAAAATTCTAAAACCAAAACCCTAAATCCTAAACACCAAACCCTAAATCCTAACACCAATCTCCAAACCCTAAACCCCAAACGCTCAACAATAAACCCGAAACCCTGAACACTAAACCTCAAGCCCCATAAACTAATCCTTGAACTCCAAATTCGAAACCCTAAACCCTAAATCCCAAACCCTAAACCATAACCCTGAAACTGTAAACTGAAAGCCCTAAACGCGAAACCCAAAACAATGAACCGGAAACCCCTAACTCAAAACCCTATACCCTATACCCTAAACCCTAAACCAATAACCCTAAAGCTTAAATCCTACACCCAAAATCCAAAAGTCCAAACACCAAATGCTAGACCCTAATGCCCAAACACTAAACCCTAAACCCTAAATACTAAATCTAAATCTTGAACTCCTATCACAAAACCCTAAACCCTAAAGCCAAAACACAAAACCCTAAAACCTAAATGCCAAACTCTAAAGACTAAACCCTAAACCCAAAACCTAAAACCCTAAATCCTAAATCCTAAACCCTAAACCCTAAACCCAAGGCCCTAAACCCTAAACCCTAAACCATAATCCCAAAACCCAAAACCTTAAATATTAAATCCAAAACGCTAAACCCTAAACTCTAAACCTTAAACCATAAACCTAAAACCTAAAAGCCTAAATCATTAACCTTAAACCCTAAGTCCCAAACCTAAATCCCAAAACCCTAAATGCCAAACCCTAAACCTTAAACCATAAAACATAAACATAAAACCCTAAACCCTAATCCCTAAACCATGAACCCAAAATCTTAAACCATAAACCCTAAACCCTAAATCCTAAACCTAAACACTAAACCCAAAACCCTAATTCGCAAACCCTAACCACTGAACCTTAAACATAAAACCCTAAGCCCAAAATACTAAATCTTAAACCTCAAACCCTAACCAAGAAACCTTAAACGCTAAATCCTAAACCTTGAACTCCAATCTCTAAACCCTAAACTTGAAACCCTAAACCCTAATCCTTAAACCCTAAACCTGAGATCCTAAACCCCAAACCCTAAACTCTAAACCCTGAACCCTAATCCCTAATTATAAAACCATGGACACTAAACCCAAAACCCTAAACTTTAAACACTAAGCCCTAAATCCCAAGCCCTAAACCCTTAATCCTAAACCATAATCCCTAAACCCCAAACCTTAAACCCTAAACTCCAAACCATAAACCATAAACCTTAAACCCTAAACGCTAAATTCCAAACCTTAAACCCTAAACACTAAACCCCAAACCTTAAACCGTAAATTCTAAACCATAAACCCAAAACCTTATACCCTAAAACCTAAATCCGAAACCCTAAACCTTAAACCCTAAAACCTAAACCCAAAACTGTAAACCCTAAATCCCAAATCATAAACACTAAACCCTAAACTAGAACTCGACCCTGTAAATTGTAAGCCCTAAACCCCAAACCCCTAAGCCCGAAATCGGAAACCCAAAACCATAAACGTAAACCAGAAACCCTATACCATAAACCCTAATCAATAAACCGAAAACCTTTTATTCTAAATCTTAACCCTAAATCCTAAACCCTAAACTCTAAACACTAAATCTTAAACCCTAAACCCTAAACCAAAACCCTAATCCCAAAATCCAAAACCCTAAACCCTAATAGCTAAGTTCCAAACCCAAAACACTCAACCCTAAACCCTAAACCATAAATAAAAAACCCTAAACCCTAAATCCCAAACCCTAGACCCTGTACCCTAAAAGCTAAACCCAAAACCCAAGACTCTAAATACTAAATCCTAAACCCTAAACCCAAATCCCAAACACTAAAAACTAAACCCTAAATCGTAAATCTTAAACCCTAAATCGTAAGCCCTAAACCCTAAATCCTAAACCAAAACCCTAACCCCAAAATCCAAAACCCTAAACACTAAAGCCTAAAGCCTAAACCCTTTTTGCTAAATCCAAAACCCTAAACAGTAAACACTGAACCCTAAACCCTAAACCTTAAACCATAAACCCAAAACCCTAAACCCTAAATCCCAAAACCTAGACCCTAAACCCTAAAGGCAAAACCCTAAACCCTAAATACTAAATCCTAAACCCAAAACCCCAAACCCAAAACCAAAAACTCTAAACCCTAAACCCTAAATTCCAAACCCTAAAACATAAACAGTAAACCCAAAACCCTAAATCCTAAATTGTAAACCCTAAACCTTAATCCCAAAACCCAAGACCCTAAATCCTAAACCCTAAACCCTAAACCCTAAACCCTAAACCATAAACCCTAAACCTTAAACACTAGACCCTAAACCCTAAACTTTAAATCCTAAATCCTAATCCCTAAACCCTAGGCCCTAAACAGTAGACCCTAAACGGTAAACCGTAAGCCCTAAGCCGTATGCCCTAAACCCTAAATCGTACACCATATACAGTAGACGCTTAACCCTAAACCCTATGCCCTAAACCCTAAACCCAAAACCTTAGACCCTAGACCTTAAACCCTAGGCCCTAAACCCTAAAACCCGAAACTCTAAACCTTAAACCCTAAACCCTAGACCCTAAACCCTATACCGTAGACCCTAAACCCTAAACCCTAGACCCTAGACCCTAAACCCTAAACCCTCAACCCTAAACCATAGATCCTAAGCCCTAAAACCCTAAACCCTAAACCCAAACTCGAAAACCCTAACCACTAAACCCTAATACCTAAACCCTAAAACCAAAACACTAAATCCTAAACCCTAGACCCTTGACTCTAAACCCTAAAACCTTAACCCTAACCCCTAAACCCTAAACCCAAAACCTGAACCCTAAACCATAAACTGCAAACCCTAGACCCTAAATCCTAAACCCTAACCCCTAAACTTAGACCATAGACCCTAAACCGTAAACCCTAAATCTAAAACCCTAAACTCTAAACTCTAGACCCTAAACACTAAACCCTAAACCCTAAACCCTAAACCCAAGACCCTAGACCTTAAACCCAAAACCCAAAACCCTAAATCCTAGACCCTAAACCCTCAACTCTAAACCCTAGACCCTAAACCCTAGACCCTATACCCTAAAACATAAACCCTAAATCCTAGACCCCAAACCCTAAACACTAGACCCTAAACCCTAGACATTAAACCCTAAAACCTAAACCTTAGACCCTATGCCCTAGACCCCAAATGCTAAATGCTAAACCCTAAACCCTAAACCCTAAACCCCAAACCCTAAACCCTAAACTCAAAACCCTAGACCTTAGACCCTAAAACCTTAACCATAACCCCTAAGCCCTGAACCCTAAATCTTGAACCCTAAACCCTAAACCCCAAACCCTAAACCCTAAACTTGAAACCCTAAACACTATACCGTAAACCCTACCACTAAAACCTTAACTCTAACCCTAAACCCTAACACCTAAATCCTAAAGCCTAAAACCTAACTCCTAAATCCCAAACCCTAATACGTAAATCGTAGACCGTAAACCCTAGACCCTAAATCCTAATTCCAAAGCCCTAAACCCTAGACCATAGACCGTAAACCCTAGACAGTAAACCCTAAACCCCAAACCCTAAACCTTATGCCCTACCCTAGACCCTAGACTCTAAACCCTAGCCCCTAAGCCCAAGATCTGTAACCCCAAACCTTAGACCCAAAACCCAAAACCCTAAACCCTAAACCCTGGACCCTAAACCCTAAGCCCCAAACCCTAAACCCCAAAATCTTAACACTAACCCTCACCCCTAAACCCTAAACTCTAAACCCTAAACGCTAGACCCTAGACCCTAGACCCTAAACCCTAAACCCTAAATCCTAAACCCTAAGCCCGAAACCTTAGACCCTAGACCCTAAACCTAAACCCTAAATCCTAAACCCTAAGCCCGAAACCCTAGACCCTAGACCCTAAACCCTACACCCTAAATCCTTGACCTTAAACCCCAAACCCTAAACCCTAAACCCTAAACCCTAAACCCACAACCCAAGAACCTATACCAGGAAACCCTACACCCTAAACGCTAAACCCTAAACCCTAAACCCTAAACCCTCCAAACCTTAAACACTAGACCCTAAACCCAAAACCCAAAACTCTAAACCCTAAAACCTGAACCCTTAATCGTAAACCCTAAACCCTAGGCCGTAGACTTTAAACCGTAAAGCCTAAATCTTAATCCATAAAATCTAAACCCTAAAGCCTGAAGCCTAAACTCTAAACCGTAAACCCTAGACCCTAGACCTTAAAACCAAAACCCTAATCCCTAAACCTAGACCCTAAACCCTAAACTCTAAACCCTAGACCCTAAACACTAAACCCTAGACCCTAAACCCTAAACCCTAAACTGTAAACCGTAAACCCTAAACCTAAACCCTAGACCCGAAACCCTAAACCTTAAACCCTAAACCCTAAACCCTAAACCCTAAATCCTAAACCCCAAACCCTAAACCCTGAACTCTAAACCTTAAACTCTAAACCCTAGACCCTAAACCCTAAACCATAGACCCTAGATCCTAGACCCTAAACCCTAGACCCTAGACCCTAAACCCTAAATCCTAAACCCAAAAACCATAAACCCTACACCCTAAAACCTAAACCCTAGACCATAGACCCTAGACCCTAGACCCTAAACCCTAAACCCTAGACCCTAGACCCTAGACCCTAAACCCTAAACCTAAACCCTATACCCGAAACCCTAAACCTTAAACCCTATACCCTAAACCCCAAACCCTACATACTAAACCCCGAACCCTAAACCCTAAACCCTAAACCCTGAACTCTAAACCCTAAACTCTAAACCCTAGACCCGAAACCCTAAACCATAGACCTTAGATCCTAGACCCTAGACCCTAAACCCTAAATCCTAAACCCAAAAACCATAAACCCTAAACTCTAAAACCTAAATCCAAGACCTTAGACCCTCGACCCTAAACCCTAAACCCTACACCCTAGATCCTAGACCCTAAACCCTAAGACTTACACCCTAAATCCTAAACCCTAAATCATAAACCCTAAACCCTAGTCTCATACCCTAAACCGTAAACCCTAAATCCTAAACCCTAGACACTAGACCCTAAATCCTAATTCCTAAGCCCTAAACCCTACACCCTAGACCCTAAACCCTAAACCACAAATCCTAAATCCTATGCCCTAAACCCTAGACCCTTCACCCTAAACCCTATACCCTAAACCCTACACCTTAAACCCCAAACCCTTGACCCAACACCCTAAACACTAGACCCTAAACCCTAAGCCCTAAACCCTAAACCCTCGACCCTAGACCCTAAATCCTACGCCCTAAACCCTAAACCCTAGACCTTAGACCCTAAACCATACACCCTAAACCCTAAACCCTTAATCCTAAACCCCAAGCACTAAACCCTAGACCGTAGACCCTAAACCCTACACCCTAAACCCTAGACCTTTAACCACAAACCCTAGAGCCTGAACACTAGACCCTAAACCCTAGACCCAAAACCCAAAATCCTAAACCCTAAACCCTAAGCCCTAAGCCCTAAACCCTAGACCCTAGAGCCTAGACCCTAAACCCTAAACCGCAGACCCTAAACCCTATAACCCGAAACCCTAAACCCAAACTCGAAAACCCTAAACCCTAAATCGTAAACCAAAAACCCTAAAGCCTAAACCCAATACCCTAAACCCTAAACCCTAAAACCTAAACTCCAAACCCTAGTTCCTAAACCCTAGACCCTACACACTAAACCCTAAAACATAAACCCTAGACCCTAAACCTTAAACGCTAAACGCTAAACCCTAAACTCTATACCCTAAACTCTAAACCCTAGACCAAAAACCCTAAACCCTGGACCCTTAACCCTAGACACTTAACCCTAAAACCTAAACCCTAAACCCTAAACCTTAAACCCTAAGTCCTAACTCTTAAACCCAAAACACAAGACCCTAGACCCTAGACCCTAAACCCTAAACCCTAAGCGCTAAATGCTAAATGGTAAATGCTAAATCCTAAACCCTAAAACCTAATCCCAAAACCCTAGACCCTACACACTAAACCCTAAAACCTAAACCCTAAACCCTAAATCCTAAACAATAAACCGTAATCCCTAACCCTAGACCCTATACCCACAACCTTAGACCCTAAACCAGGAGACCCTAAATCGTAATCCCTAAACCCTAAAACCTATACTCTAAACCCCAAACCCTAAATCCTAAACCCTAAATCGTAGACCCTAAACGTCAAAACCCTAAACCCTAAATCATAAACCCTAAACCCTAAACCTTAAACCCTAGAACCTAAATTCTAAACCCTAGACCCTAAACCCTAAACACTAAACTCTAAACCCTAAACCCTAAAACCTAGACCCTAAACCCTAAACCCTAAACCTTAAACCCTAGACCCTACACCCTTAAACCCTAAATCGTAAGCCTTAAACCCAAAACCCAAAACCCAAAACCCTTAACCCTAAACCCTAAACCCTAGACCCTAGACCGTAAACCCTAAACTCTTGACCCTAAACCCAAAAACCCTAAACACTAAACCCTAAACCCTAGACCCAAGACCATAGACCCTAAATCCTAAACCCTAAGCCCTAGTTCCTAAACCCTAAACGCTAGACCCTAAACCTTAAATCCTTGACCCTAGAACCTAAACCCTAAACACTAAGCCCTAGATCCTAAACCCTAAATCCAAATCCCAAAACGCTAGACCTTAATCCCTCAACCCTAAACCCTAGACCTTAGACCTTAAACCCTAAATCCTAAAAGATAAACCTCTAAACCTTAAACCCGAAACCTTAAACCCTAAACCCTTAAAGATTAACCCTAAATCCCAAACCCTAAATCATAAACCCTAAACCCTAGACCGTAGACTTTAAACCGTAAAGCCTAAATCTTAAACCCTAAACTCCAAAGCCTAAAGCCTAAAGCCTAAAGCCTAAAGCCTAAACCCTAGACCCTAGACCCTACACCATAAACCCTAACCCCTAAACCCTAAACCTAGACCCTAAACCCTCAACTCTAAACACTAGAGCCTAAACACTAAACCCTAGACCCTAAACCCTAAACCCTAAACCTAAACCCTAGACCCGAAATCCTAAACCTTAAACCCTATACCCTAAACCCTAAACCCTAAATCCTAAACCCCGACCCTAGACCTTAGATCCTAGACCCCAGACCCTAGACCCTAGACCCTAGACCCT
Source organism: Senna tora (assembly GCA_014851425.1). Lineage (NCBI taxonomy): Eukaryota > Viridiplantae > Streptophyta > Magnoliopsida > Fabales > Fabaceae > Senna > Senna tora. The sequence continues at coordinate 37,974,763 of CM026267.1, read as the reverse complement.
AAACCCTAAATCCTAAACCCAAAAACCATAACCCCTAAACCCTAAACCCTAAACCCTAGACCTTAAACCCTCGACCCTAAACCCTAAACCCTAGACCCTAGACCCTAGACCCTAAACCCTAAGACTTACACCCTAAATCCTAAACCCTAAATCATAAACACTAAACCCTAGTCTCATACCCTAAATCGTAAACCGTAAACCGTAAACCCTAGACCCTAGTCCCTAAATCCTAAATCCTAAGCCCTAAACCCTAGACCCTAAACCCTAGACCCTAAACCCTAAATCCTACACCGTAAGCACTAAACGCTATACCCTAGACCCGAAACCTTACACCCTAAACCCTAGACCTTTAACCACAAACACTAGACCCAACACCCTAAACCCTAGACCCTAAACCCTAGACCCTAAACCCTAAGCCCTAAACCCTCGACCCTGGACCCTAAATCCTACGCCCTAAACCCTAAACCCTAGAACTTAGACCCAAAACCCTACACCCTAAACCCTAAACCCTAAATCCTACACCTAAGCACTAAACCCTAGACCCTAAACCCTACACATTAAACCCTAAACCCTAGACCTTTAACACTAGACCCTAAACCCTAGACCCAAAACCCAAAATCCTAAACCCTAAACCCTAAGTCCTAGGCACTAGGCCCTAAACCCTAGAGCCTAAACCCTAAACCCTAAACCGTATACCCTAAACCCTATAACCCTAAACCCTAAACCCTAAACCCAAACCCGAAAACCCTAATCCCTAAACCTAAACCCTAAACCCTAAATCCTAAACACTAAAGCCTAAACCCTATACCCTAAACCCTAAACCCTAAAACCTAAACTCCAAACCCTAGTTCCTAAACCCTAGACCCTACACACTAAACCCTAAAACATAAACCCTAGACCCTAAACCTTAAACGCTAAATGCTAAACCCTAAACCCTATACCCTAAACTCTAAACCCTAGACCAAAAACACTAAACCCTGGACCCTTAACCCTAGACACTGAACCCTAAAACCTAAACCCTAAACCCTAAACCTTAAACCCTAAATCCTAACTCTTAAACCCTAAACCCTAGACCCTAGACCCTAGACCCTAAACCCTAAACCCTAAGCGCTAAATGCTAAATGGTAAATGCTAAATCCTAAACCCTAAAACCTAAACACTAAACCCTAGACCCTACACACTAAACCCTAAAACCTAAACCCTAAACCCTAAATCCTAAACAATAAACCGTAATCCCTAACCCTAGACCCTATACCCACAACCTTAGACCCTAAACCAGGAGACCCTAAATCGTAATCCCTAAACCCTAAAACCTATACTCTAAACCCCAAACCATAAATCCTAAACCCTAAATCGTAGACCCTAAACGTCAAAACCCTAAACCCTAAACCCTAAACCCTAAACCATAAACCCTAAACCCTAAACCTTAAACCATAGAACCTAAATTCTAAACCCTAGACCCTAAACCCTAAACCCTAAACTCTAAACCCTAAACCCTAAAACCTAGACCCTAAACCCTAAACCTTAAACCCTAGACCCTACACCCTTAAACCCTAAATCGTATGCCTTAAACCCAAAACCCAAAACCCAAAACCCTTAACCCTAAGCCGTAAACCCTTGACCCTAGACCCCAAACCCTAAACTCTTGACCCTAAACCCAGAAACCCTAAAACCTAAACCCTAAACACTAAACCCTAGACCATAGACCCTAAATCCTAAACCCTAAGCCCTAGACCCTAAACCCTAAACGCTAGACCCTAAATCCCCAACCCTAGACCCTAGACCCTAAACCCAAAACACTAAGCCCTAGATCCTAAACCCTAAACCCAAAGCCCAAAACGCTAGACCCTAACCCCTGAAACCTAAACCCTAGACCTAAGACCTTAAACCCTAAATCCTAAAAGATAAACCTCTAAACCTTAAACCTGAAACCCTAAACCCTAAACCCTAAAAGCTGAACCCTAAATCCCAAACCCTTAATCGTAAACCCTAAACCCTAGTCCCCAGACCCTACACCGTAAACCCTAAATCTTAAACCCTAAACTCTAAAGCCTAAAGCCTAAACCCTAGAGCCTAAACCCTAGACCCTAGACCCTAGACCCTAGACCTTAAAACCAAATCCCAAAACCCTAAACCTAGACCCTAAACCCTAAACTCTAAACCCTAGAGCCTAAACACTAAACCCTAGAGCCTAAACCCTAAACCCTAAACCCTAAACCTAAACCCTAGACCCGAAATTCTAAACCTTAAACCCTATACCCTAAACCCTAAACCATAAATCCTAAACCCCGACCCTAGACCTTAGATCCTAGACCCTAGACCCCAGACCCTAGACCCTAAACCCTAAATCCTAATCCCAAAAACCATAACCCTAAACTCTAAAACCTAAACCCTAGACCTTAAACCCTCGACCCTAAACCCTAAAACCTAAACCCTAGACCCTAGACCCTAGACCCTAAACCCTAAGACTTACACCCTAAATCCTAAACCCTAAATCATAAACCCTAAACCCTAGTCTCATACCCTAAACCTGAAATCCTAAACCCGAAACCCTAGACCGTAGACCCCAAATCCTAAATCCTAAGCCCTAAGCCCAAGACACTACACCCTATACCCTAAACTCTAAATCCTAAACCCTAAGCCATAAACGCTATACCCTAGACCCGAAACCCTACACCCTAAACCCTAGACCTTAAACCCTAAAGCCTAGACCCAAAACCCTATACCCTAGACCCTAAACCCTAGACCCTGAACCCTAAGCCCTAAACCCTCGACCCTGGACCCTAAATCCTAAGCCCTAAACCCTAGACCCTAGACCCTAGATCCTAAACCCTAAACCCTAAACCCAAAACCCAAAATCCTAATCCCTAAGCACTAAAGCCTAGAGCCTAGAACCTAAACCCTACACCCTAAACCTAGACCGTTAACCACACACGCTAGACCCTAAACCCTAGACCCTAAACCCTAAACCCTAAACCCTAAATCCTAGACCCTAAACCCTAAACCCTAGGCACTAAACCCTAAACCCTAGACACTAGACCTTAAACCCTAAACCACAGACCTTAAACCCTAAAACCCGAAACACTCAACCCTAAACCTAAACCCAAAAATCCTAAATCCTAAACCCTAATACCTAAACCCTAAAACCTAAACACTAAACCCTAAACCCTAGACCCTAAACCCTAGACCCTAAACCCTAAACTCCAAACCCTAGTTCCTAAACCCTAGACCCTACACACTAAACCCTAAAACATAAACCCTAGACCCTAAACCTTAAACGCTAAACGCTAAACCCTAAACCCTATACCCTAAACTCTAAACCCTAGACCAAAAACCCTAAACCCTGGACCCTTAACCCTAGACACTGAACCCTAAAACCTAAACCCTAAACCCTAAACCTTAAACCCTAAATCCTAACTCTTAAACCCTCAACCCTAGACCCTAGACCCTAAACCCTAAACCCTAAACCCCAAGCGCTAAATGCTAAATTGTAAATGCTACATCCTAAACCCTAAAACCTAATCCCAAAACCCTAGACCCTACACACTAAACCCTAAAACCTAAACCCTAAATCCTAAACAATAAACCGTAATCCCTAACCCTAGACCCTATACCCACAACCCTAGACCCTAAACCAGGAGACCCTAAATCGTAATCCCTAAACCCTAAAACCTATACTCTAAACCCCAAACCCTAAAACCTAAACCCTAAATCGTAGACCCTAAACGTCAAAACCCTAAACCCTAAACCCTAAACCCTAAATCATAAACCCTAAACCCTAAACCTTAAACCCTTGAACCTAAATTCTAAACCCTAGACCCTAAACGCTAGACACTAAACCGTAAAATCTAAACATTAGACCCTAGGCCCTACACCCTAAACCCTAATCGCTCAACCCTAGACGCTAAACCCTAAACCCAAAACTGTAAACCCTAAACCCTAAACCATAAAACCTAAACTCTAAACCCTAGACCTTTGACCCTACACCCCAAACCCTAAACCCTAAACCCTAAACTCTAAGCCTTAAACCCTAAACCCTAAACCTTAAACACTAAAACCTTAAGCCTAACTCCTAAACACTAAACCCTAAACCTGAAACCCTAAAACCGAGACCGTAGACCCTAGACCCTAATTCCTAAATTCAAAGCCCTAAAACCCTAGACCTTAGACCCTAGACCGTAGACCCTAGACCCTAAACCCTAAATCCTACACCGTAAGCACTAAACCCTAGACCCTAAACCCTACACCCTAAACCCGAGACCTTTAACCACAAACACTAGACCCTAAACCCAAACCCTAGACCCAAAACCCTAAACCCTAGACCCTAAACCCTAAGCCCTAAACCCTAAACCTTAGACCCTAGAACCTAAACCCTAAGCTCTAAAGCCTACACCCGACACCCTAAACACTAGACCCTAAACCCTTGACTCTAAACCCAAAACCCTAGACCCTAAACTCTAAGCCCAAAGGCGTAAACCCTAGACACTAGCGCCTAGACCCTAGACCCTAAACCCTAAATCCTTAACCCTAAACTGTAGACCCTAAACCCTATAACCCTAAACCCTTAACACTAAACCCTAAACCCTAAACCCTAAACACTAAACCCTAAACCCTAGAATACAAACCCTAAACCCTAAAGCCTAAACCCAAAACCGTAGACCCTAAACCCTAGACCCTACACACTAAACCGTAAAACATAAACCCTAAACCCTAAACCTTAAACCATAAACCATAAACCTTAAACCCTATACCCTAAACACTAAACCCTAAACCCAAGACCCTAGACCCTAAAACCTAAACCATAAATCCTAGACCACAAACCCTAAACCCTAGACCAAAAACCCTAGACACTAAACCCTAAACCCTAAACCCTAAGTCCTAGACCCTAGACCCTAGACCCGAAACCCTAAACCCTACAAGCTAAATGCTAAATGCTAAACCCTAAACCCTAAACCCTAAAACCTAATCACTAAACCCTAGACCCTACACACTAAACCCTAAACCCTAAACAATAAACCCAAATCCCTAACCCGGAACCATAAATCCTAAACCTTAAAACCTAAATCCTAAACTCTAAACCCTAGACCCCAAAACCTAAACCCTAAATCCTATACCACAAACCCTAAATCGTTGACCCTAAACCCTAGACACTAAACCGTAAACCTAGTCCCCTGGACCCTAGACACTAAACCCTAAACTCTAAATCCTAAGCCCTAGACACTAAACCCTTAACCCTAAACCCTAGACCCTAAACCCTAAACTTTAAACGCTAAACCCTAAACCCTAAGCCCTAAACCCTAGACCCTAAACCCTAGACCCTAAACCCTAAACCCTGAACCCTAAACCCTAGACCCAAAACCCTAAAAGTTAAACCCTAACACCTATACCCTAAACCCAGAACCCTAAACCCTAGACCCTAAACCTTTAACCCTAAACCCTTAACCCTATTCCCTAAACCCTAAACCCTAGACCCTATACCCTATACCCTAAACTCTAAACCCTAAATCCTAAACCCAAAAACTTCAAACCCTATACCCTAAAACCTAAAACCTAAACCCTAGTCCCTAGACCCTAGACCTTAAACCCAAAACCCAAAACCCAAAACCCTAAAACCTAAACCCTAAACCCTAAACCCTAACCCTAAACCTTAAACCCAAAACCCTAAACCCTAAACCCTAAGACCCTAAACCATAAATCCGACACCCTAGAACTTAAGCCTTAATACCCAAAACTCCAAACCTTAAACCCTAAACCCTAAACCTTAAAACCTGAAACCTAAACCCCAAACCCTAAACCTAAACCCCGAACCCTAATAACCCTAAACAATAAACTGTAAACCTTAAACTCCAAACCCTAGACCCTAAACCCTAAACACTAAGCCTTAAACCCTAGACCCTAGACCCTAGACCCCAAACCCTAAACCCTAAATCCTTAACTCTAAACCCCTAGACTTTAGACCCTAGACCCTAAACATTACACCATAGACCCGAGACCGTAAACCCTAAACCCTAGACCCTAAACTCTAAAACCAAAACCCTAAAACCTAAACCCTGAGCACTAAACCCTAGACCCTAGATGCTAAGCCCTAAACCCTAAACCCTAAACCCTAAACCCTATACTTTAAATCCCAAACCCTAATCCCTAAACGCTAGACCCTAAACCCTAAACCGTAAACCCTAAGCCCTAAGCCCTAAATCTTGAGCACTAAGCCCTATACCCTAGACCATAAACCCTAAACCCTAGGCCCCAAACGCTAGACCTTAAACACTAAACCACAAACCCTAAAACCCAAAACTCTAAACCTTAAACACTAAACCCTAGACCATAAACCCTAAACCCTATACCCTAAATCCTAAACCCTAGACCTGAAACCCTAAAATCTAAACCTTGAACCCTAAACCCTAAACCCTAAACCCTAAACCCCAAATCCTAACACTAAACCGTCAACCCTAAACAATAAACCCTAAACCGTAAAACCTTATCCCTAACCCTAAATCGAAAACCCTAAACCCTAAACTGCAGACCCTAAATCTTAAATCCTAAGCCCTAAACCCTTGACCCTAGACCCTAGACCTTAGCCCCTAAACTCTAAACCCTAAATCCTAAACCTAATCCTTAAACCCTAGTCCCTAGACCCTAAACCGTAAACCCTAAATCTTCAACCCTAAACTCTAAACCCTAATCCCTAAATGATAGACCCTAAACCCTAAACCTTACACCATAGACCATAAACTTTAAACCCTAAACCCTAAACCCTAGACCTTAAACCCTAAACTTTAAACCCTAAACCCTAGACCCTAAACCCTAAACTCGAAACACTAGACCCTAAACCCTAGACCCTAGACCCTAAAACTTACACCCTAAGTCCTAGACCCCAAACGCTAAACACTAGACCCTAATCCCTAAACACTAAACCCTAAGACCTAAACCCTAAACCCTAAACCGTAGACTCTAAACCCTATAACCGTAAACCCAAAACCCTAAACCCTAAATCCTAAACCCTAAACTTTGAACCCTAGACCCTAGACCCTAGACCCTAAACCTTACACCCTAAACCCTAAACCCTAAATCCTAAAGCCTAAGCCCTAAACAATAGACCCTAAACCGTAAACCCTAAATCTTAAACCCTAAACTCTAAACCCTTAACCCTAAATGCTAGAGCATATACCGTAAACATTAGACCATAGACCTTAGACCTTAAACCCTACCCTTTAAACCCTAAACCCTGGACCCTAATCCCTAAACTCAAAACACTATACGCTAAACCCTAGACCCTAAACCCTAAATCTTAAGCCCTAAATCCTAGACCAGAAACCCTAAAACATAAACCCTAATCCCTAGACATTATACCCTAAAACCTAAACCGTAGACCCTAGTCCCTGACACTAAACCCTAGACGCTAAAACCTAAAACCTAAACCATAAACCCTAACCCCGAAACCCTAAACCATAAACCCTAACCCTAGACCATAGACCTTAAAACCTTAACCTTAACCCCTAAACCATAAACCCTAAACCCTAAACATAAACCCTAAACCTGAAACCCTAAACATTAGACCCTAAACCTTAAACCCTAAAACCTTAACCCTAACCCCTAAACCCGAACCCCAAACCCTAAACTCTAAACCCTAAATCCTAAACTCTAAACCCTAAACCCTATAACCCTAAACCCTAAACCCTAAACCATAAACCGCAAACCCTAAACCTTAAACCCTAAACCCTAAACCCTAGACCCTAAACCCTAGACCCTAACCCCTAAACCCTAAACCCTAATCCTAAAACCCTAAACCCTACATCCAAAAACCTAAAATATAAACCCTAAATCCTAAACTCTATACCCTAAACTATAAAACTTAGACCCTAATCCCTAAACCCAAGATCCAAGACCCTAAAACCTAAACCCTAAATCCAACACCGTAAATCCTAAGTCCTAAACCCTAAACCATAAACCCCAGAGCCTAGACCCTAAACGCTAAACCCTAAACGCTAAATGCTAAACGCTAAACCCTAAACCCAGAAACCTTAAACCCTAAAACCTAATCCCTAAACCCTAGACCCTACACACTAAACCCTAAAACATAAACCCTATACCCTAAACCCTAATCCCTAACCCTGAACCATAAATATTAAACCTTAAACTCTAAAACTCATACCCTATACCCTAAACTCTAAACCCTAGACCCTAAAACCAAAATCCTAAATCCTAGACCACAAACCCTAAACCCTAGACACTAAACCATGAAACCTGTATCCTAAACCCTAAACCCTAAACCCTAGACACTAGACCTTAGACCCTAAATAGTTAACCCTAGACCATAAACCCTAAACCTTAAAAGCAAAACACTGAACACTAAACCCTAAACCTAAACAATAAACCCAAAACCCTAAACACTAGACCCTAAACCCTAAACACAAAACCCTAAACTCTAAACCCTAAACCCTAAACCCAAAACGGTAAACTCTAGACCTTAAACCCTAAACCCTAGACCGTAAACCCTAAACCGTGGACCCTAAACCCTAAACAATAAACCCGAAACCCTAAATCCTAAACGCTAATCCATAAACCCTAGACCCTAAACCCAAAATCCTAAACACAAAATCCTAAACCCTAAACCCTAAACCCTAAACCCCAAACCTTAGACTCTTAACCCTAAACCCTAAGCCCTAAACCCTAAACCCTAGACCCTAGAACTTAAACCCTAAACTCTAAATCTTATGCCCTAAAACTCTAAACCCTAAAGCTTAAACCCTAGACCCTAAACCCTAAACCCTACACCCTAGACTTTAAACCCTAAACCCTAAACCCTAAGCTCTAAACCCTAAACCCTAAACCCTAAACCCTAAACCCTAAACCCTAAACCCTAAACCCTAACACTAAACCCAAAACACTAAACCCTAAAGTCTAAGCCCTAAAACCTTAAATCCTAAACCCATAAACCCTAACCCCTAAACCCTAGACCCTAAACCCTAATCCTTAAACCCTAAACCCTAAACTCTAAACCCTAAACCCTGAACCCTAAACTAAAAACCCTAAACTTCAGACCCTAAACCCTAAACCCTATGCCCTAAACCCTAGATTCTAGACCCTAGACCCTAAACTCTAAACCCTAAATCCTAAACCCAAAAACCCTAAACCCTAAACCCTAAAACCTAAACCCTAAACCCTAGACCTTAGACCCTAGACCCTAAACCCAAAACACAACACCCTGAACCCTAAACCCTAAAACCTAAACCCTAAACCCGAAAACCTAAAGCCTAAACCCTAACCTTAAACCCTAAACCCTAAACCCTATACCTTAAAATCTTAAACCCTAAATTCAAGACCCTAGTACTTAAACCCTAAACCATAAACCCTAAAACCCAAAACCCTAAACCTTAAACACTAAACCCTAAACCCTAAACCATAAAACCTAACCCCTAAACCCCGAACCCTATACCCAAAACCCCGAACCCTAAAACGCTAAACCCTGAACTCTAAACCCTACACTCTAAACCCTAGACCCTAAACCCTATGCCCTAAACCCTAAACCCTAAACCCTAGACCCTAGAATTTAAAACCTAAACTCAAAATCCTAAGCCCTAATACTCTAAACCCTAAACCTTAAACCCTAGACCCTAAACCCTAAACCCTACACCCTACACCCTAAACCCTAAACCCTAAACCCTAAACCCTAAACCCTAACTCTAAACCCTAAACCCTAAACCCTAAACCCTAAACCCTAAACCCTAAACTCTAAGCCCTAAAACCCTAAATCCTAAACCCAAAAACCCTAAACCCTAAACCCTAAACCCTAGACCCGAAACCCTAAACCCTAAACACTAAACCCTAAACACTGAACCCTAAACCAAAAACCCTAAACCTCATACCCTAAACCCTAAACCCTAAGCCCTAAGCCCTAAACCCTAGACCCTAGACCCTAGACCCTAAACTCAAAACCCTAAATCCCAACCCAAAAACCCAAAACCTTATACCCGAAAACCTAAACCCTAAACCCTAGTCCCTAAACACTAGACCCTAAACCCAAAACACAAAACCCTAAACCCTAAACCCTAAAACCTAAACCTTAAACCCTAAACCCTAAACCTAAATTCTAAACCCTAAACCCTAAAACCTTAATCCCTAAACCCTAGACCCTAGAACTTAAACCCTAAACATAAACCCTAAAATCCGAAACCCTAAACCTTAAACCCTAAACCCTAGACCCTAAACCCTAGACCCGAAACCCTAAACCTTAAACCCTAAACCCGTAACCCCAAACCCTAAACCCTAAACCCCAATACCCTAAACCCTGAACTCTAAACCCTAAACTCTAAACCCTAGACCCTAAACCCGAAACACAAAGCCCTAAACCCTAGACCCTAGACCCCAAACCGTAAACCCTAAATCCTAAACCTAAAAACCCTGAACCCTAAATCCTAAACCCCAAACCTCATACACTAGACCCTAAACCCTAAACACTAAACCCTAGACCCTAGACCCTAAACCCTAAACACTAGACCCTAAACCCTAACACCTAAACCATAAAACCTAAACCCTAACCCTAACCCCTAAACCATAAACCCTAAACCCTAAACATAAACCCTAAATCCTAAACCCTAAACCTGAAATCCTAAACATTAGACCCTAAACCCTAAACCCTAAAACCTTAACCTTAACTGCTAAACCCGAAACATCAAACCCCAAACCCCAAACCCCAAACCTTAAACCCTAAACCCTAAACCGTAGACCCTAAACCCTATAAACTTAAACCCTAAACCCTATACCCTAAACCTAAACTCGAAAACCCTAAACCCTAAACCCTAAACCCTAAATCCTAAACCCTAAACCCTAAACCCTAAACCCTAAACCCAAAACAATAAACACTAAACAATAAACCCTAGACCCTAAACACTAAACCCAAAACCCTAGACCCTAAACCCTAGACCCTATACAATAAACCCTAAAACATAAATCCTAAATCCTATACCCTAAACTCTAAAACCTAGACCCTAGACCCTAGACCCTAAACCCTACACCCTACACCCTAAACCCTAACACCTAAACCATAAAACCTAAACCCTAAGCCCTAAACCCTAGACCCTAAACCCTAAACCCTAGACCCTAAACCTTTAACCCTAAACCCTAAACCCTACACCATAAACCCTAAACAATAAATCCTAAACCCTAATCCCTAAACCCTAGACCCTAAACCCTAGACCTTAGACCCTAAAGCTTAAACCTTAAGCCCTAAGCCCTAAGCCTTAAATCCAAAACCCTACACCCTATACCCTAGACGCTTAACTCTAAGCCCTAGGCCCTAAACCCTAAACCTTAAACCCTAGACCCTAGATCTTAAACCCTAAAGGGTAAACCCTAAAACCCAAAACTGTCAACCTTAAACCCTAAAACCTAGACCGTAAACCCTAAATCCTAGACCATAAACCCTAGACCCTAGACCCTAGACCCTAGACCCTAAACCATAGACCCTAAACCCTAAAACCCTAAACCCTAAACCCAAAGTCGAAAATCCTAAACCCTAAACCCAAAACCCTAAATGCTAAACCCTAAACCCTAAAACCAAAAACCTAACTCTAAACCCTAGACCCTAAAACCTAAACCCTAAACCCTAAC